>BPLQ01009579.1:91510-120498 GCA_021605075.1 Caerostris darwini | reverse complement strand
ATATTGATTCTAATAACATAAATTTCTTTTATAGATACTTCGAAGAAGGAACTTTTCATAGCATTTTTAAATAACTGATGATAGCAATTTTAAAAAAGTTTTTAAAATTATCTTCATAGAGCTATATCTTTATATAACACTATGAAGATATAGCTCTCATAACACTCAAGCTCAATAGAAGATAACGCTCTTATATTTCTGGGAGAGACTTCTAACATCAGGTATGTGTTAAATAGAGCTTCCAAACCGCAATCCACCTTAAACGACGAAGACAAACTACTATTATTACTCATTGTATTTTCAAGATATTTTTAAAGACATATTATAAATATATAATGCATAGAAAAAGAACCAATGTCTTCAATAAATAAAATAATTAATTTGATATAGACTTCCTAAATCAAAGGAAACTCCAGGAGAAAACTTCTAACTCCTGGTCTGAGTTAAATAGAGTTGCCTAACCACAATCCTCCTTAAATGACGAAGGAAAACTACTATTATTGACTAATAGTCAATAATAGTAGGTAGTTTACTTATTCACTATTATTTAATAATAATTCATTATCTCTGAATATTATTGACTAATAGTCAACAATGATAGTTTACTCACTCTATTTTCTACAACCCACAATCCCACTTAAGACAAACTACTATTATTACTCACTGTATTTTCTAAATATTTTAAAGACATATTATAAATGTATAATAAACAGACACAGAACCAACGTTTTCAATAAATAAAATATTTAATTTGATATAGGTTCCCTAAACTAACGTAAACTCCAGGGAGAAACTTCTAACTCAGAGTTTGTGTTAAATAGAGTTCCCAAACCGCAATCCACCTTAAACGACGAAGACAAAGTACGAAGCACGACGCAAATTAACTTTTTCCTGCTTTTAATTTCGAGCACACGAAACGCGAGGGAGTGAAAGCCAATTTCCACGAGAGCCTCGGCTCGTAATTGGCTGTTTTTCCATTCCACCCCGAATAAAAGGGAGGAACGGAACAAAAACACAAAAAAATGAAGAAAGATGGAGGCAAGGCAGGCGGAGAGATTAGGATCAGCTCAGGGAAGGCGTCCCAACCTCTTAAAAAGACTATTACTGTACATTGTAGATGTTATTAAGCTCATTAGAAGCCTGAACAGGGCCTCCCGTTGCCTTAGTTGAAAAACTACTTAGGCTCTGCTTTAAGCTCACTTCCCAACTCTTCTTCATCCACAGAAGAACGATACTGCAAAGGAGGATGCTTAAATAAGTGGTATTGAATTAATAAGTGGTATTTGTTTCCACATATATTCACATTCAACCTATCATAATCCAGGTTTCTTAAAAAATACCAAAATTTATAAGAATTCTTGGTGATTAATGTTATTGTTGTTTGTTATCCCATTTGATCGATAGCAACATCTAGACTAAGGCCATGAATTCATGTGTTCTCATAGCAGGAGGGAAGGGGATGGGGGCTGCTTCTGTTGTGATGGAGCATCCTGGTAATTAATAGTACTTAAATTTTCAGAATAATATACTACAGTGGGGCCTGATGGCCGAATGACTATTTCTCAGTGCCACAAGATTCGGGTTCGAGTTCCGGCGGTGCCATGGGTGTTTGTAGTGGTTCGGAATCCACTTTAAACCATAGGTGCAGGTTTAATATGGCTGTAGAATGTTTGACGTAGGGTTGACAATCCTATCCTGTAACAAAAAGGAAACATCCCTCGTTTCAAAATCTGCCAGTTGGCAAATGGCCTTGGCCCACCACAGGAGTATTGTGCCAATGATGATAATAACTATAGTGAATTTCAGTTATGTTCAGTATTTCAAACAACACTGAAACCCATTTTGTGATGTGGATTAGAACCGCATAAAAAGGTTTTAATGTTGTTTTTAAATTTGTTACTTTTTTTTCCCCAATTTTTATCATGTGCTTTTTGATGGATAGTTTCATATAATACGTAAAAAAAAAAATTAAATAAATAAAATAAAATAAAAAAAAAAAATCGCACAAAAAGTTTAAGTATAATATAATTTAGTTTTCTCAAAAAATATCAAAAATCGGGAAACAATTTTCAGTCTACAGCACTTAAAAATATTCAGACAATTTATTTATGTTAATACATGAGAATTACAAATTTAATTTTGAATAGAGATAGCAATTTTTTAGAAAACATCTAATATTGCTAAAAGACTAAAGGATGAATTACTAGTTAGAAATAATTCCTCAATTATCATTTAACAATTATTATTTCATCATTTATTAATTATAAATGATGAATTGGGCCTGATGGTCGAGTGATTAACCTCTGGAGCTCAGTGCGAGATTTTGGGTTTGAGTTCCGGTGGTATCATGGATATTTATATTGATTCGGAATCGACTTTAAATCGTAGGTCCAGGTCTCCGTCTTTCTCTTCCGTTTTTCACTCCCACTAACATATTTTCTTTTACTAGACATGTTGTTATCTAATTACCACAATCAACTAATTAATTTTACGACAGATCGCGGATCCGATGAAACAAAAAAGTAAGATAATAATGATGCATGAAGAATCCGCGAAACAAGAAGCTTCCTCGCTTTCTGGAAGCCTCTGACTTGCCAGCAAGAATTCCCACTTTTAATTTTGGAAGTACTTATTCAAGAATCAGGAAAATTCCTTAACAAGTAAATTCAAAAATAGCCCAGTGGCACTTGAGTAGCAACGAGAATTCCCACTTTTTATTTTGTAAATACCTATTCATGAGCCAGAAATCAGGGAAGTCTTCAGCATCGGGATTACTCAGGCGTAACTGTTTCTGTCTGACTAACTGTTCTGTTAACTATTACTGCCAGTTCTAACTAACTGTTGTGCTCTCTGTATAGCTGTTCTGTTTAGCTATTACTGACAGATGCGATGTATTTCTCATACAAATGAATACGTTCAGAATCTTGATACACATTAAAAAATTTTTTCACTTTAGTAACTTAAATTTATTAAGTACAGAATTAATACAATTTATTTTATTTTATAATAATAAGTAGGACTTTCCTGTACTCATAGCCTCTGCTCTGGGCGGGGCTCGTGGCAATTTGCCCATCTTGCCACCCTATTGTTACGCTACTAACAGCAGCTACAGCTGCTTTGTTGAGCGCAATTTTAAAGTAAAAGATATTTTTGGCAAAAAAAATATTGTAGATATATACAAAATAAATAAATAAATGAATAAATAAAAAAAAATTACTCCATCAAAAAATGGCATAAAATCCAGGATATCACATTATGGATCCTTATTGAGCCAGCGATAATATAGAACATATTGAATAGATAGAATTCATTCAGTGTAGCGCATTATTATAGAAAAGTATTTCCTGGTTTGCAATAAATTATTCATTTTCCTGACTTTTAAATGTTTACTTTTTATTAATTTAGACCCACATCATCTTCCATATCTCAATATTTCATTAAAATCTTAGTTTTTTAAAAAATAATGTTTGGCTTTTATGACTTTAATGATGTGTTTTTAAAGTAAAATGAGCAAATGATGAGTCAGGCCGCATGCGGAACTCAATCATTTCAGCTTATAAGAAGATCCTAACTATTCTGTTAAGTTTAGCTGAATCATTTACAGTATTCAAAGTCTTATAGGATATGTCATTCACCTTTCTGGCTTAGAGAAGACACAAATGAAGTTTTTATTTTCCCAAACAAAACTTGTCTCGTTTTCAGACTTGTCAGCACTTTTTTTTTACCGATGATTTGTTTTTTTAAAGGACTTTTTATATCCTGATTGCCTCTATTTTCGACTCAAATGTATAAGATTTGGCAGTTGATACGCCTACGCGAGAGGTTACTATTGATCCACAGAGTAGATTAAAAATCATTCAAGCAATTTTTTCCCTTATATATATCAAAAACAGAGTATTGTTATTTGCACTCTCATGATCAAAATGCAGACAAAACTTAATGTTTTTCGAATTTCTCGTTCGAAATCCCATTTTCTTTTCAAATTGGGAACAGATAGATATAAATACGACAAACAGTATAATGTGTTTGAATGCCTATCTATGTTTTTTTTAAGTCACTTATACCCTAAATGTAATACATTTGCCTTTATATTTACAATGGGTGTATTTTATTGAAACCTTATGTTGTTATTTAAAGTTACATAAGTCATAAGTATCTTAAAACTACTTAAAAAGTTTATATAGTATATAAAAATGTAGAAAAGATAATTTAAAATCACATGTACCATTACGTTCTTTAAAAGAACTATTTTAGATATAAAATTTATGCTTTAACAAAAAAATGATAGTTATAGTAGAAATCAACCGACTTTAAAATCACACATACCGTAATGTCATTAATTCAAAATTTATGTTTTAGTAAAGAAAAATGATAAACTTAATATTGAAACCAATATATTTGAACTTACTATATCGCTTTTTATGGTGACTTAATTAATTTTCTTTTGCAGTTTAGTTTGATAAGTGATAAGATTGAATAGAATTTTGTACATCGTTAGAAAGGTGGTGTAATGAAAATTAAAATGGTTTTAAAAACACTATGAAAAATAATTGATAATTCTCAGATGTTGAATAGGCATCAAAGAGCATCATGTTTTTAAATACCTATTTATGTTTTTATAAATCACTTATAACCTAAATGTAATGTATTTGCCTTTATATTTACAATAGGTGTATTTTATTGAAACCTCATGCTGTTAATTAAAGTTATGTAGGTCTATTATCATAAGTGGCTTACACTGCATAAAAAGCGTACATAGTATATAAAAAATTGCAGAAAAGATATTTTAAAATCACATATACCATAATGTTATTCAATAGAAACTGTCTTAGATATAAAATGCTTTTAATTTATGCTTTAATAAAAAAAATAATTACTGTAGTAACCATCATAACGTATCTTAACACTGTATAAAAATCATCATGCTTTTGAAAGCCTATCAATGTTTTTATAAGTTACTTATAACCTAAATGTAACACATTTGCCTTTATATTTACAATGGGTTTATTTTATTGAAACACCCTGCACTTATTTAAATTTACATAGGTCATAAAATCAAAAGTATTTAAACATTGCATAAAAAATGCATATATAAAAATTGTACACAAGATAATTTAAAATCACGCATACAATGACGTCATTTAAAAGAACTATTTTAGATATAAAATTTATGCCTTAATAAAAAATGATAAACTTAACGTAGAAACCAATACATTTGGATTTACTATAGCACTTTTTTACAGTGACTTAATTAATTTTATGCAGTTTGTTTTGATTTCATAAGTGCTAAACTTGAAAGAATTTTGTACACCGTTTGAAATATAGCATACGAAAAAAAAAAAAAATGCTTTTAAGAGCAATATGAAAAATAATTGATAATTCTCAGGATTGGTTATAATCTTTAAATCAAATTCACCATATTCAGGAAATTGAGAAGAAAAAAAAACAGTTCCGCATAAACACACAGTTTTTTTAAACAAGAACAAATAGTACTGTACTAATATGATGATTAGTTCCATCAGAAAAGAGCAACATTAGCTAAAATAACTCATTCATAAAAAAACCCCATTATTTCAACGAATGTTTGCTCTGTTTTTATTTCTCTAATCTGAAGCAAAACGTAAGGTGCATGTTGGGGGAGCAAAGTAAATAATAACTGTCTGCAAATAATCTATTTTGAGAAATAACTGTTTGTTCATTTCTCTTTAATAATTGAAGCGGATATAATGGTGAAAAATTTCCCAAGGAATACTAATTTTTACACGCTATGCCTTTTTGTGAATAAATGAGAAACATCAAACATTGCTTAAGAATTGAATTCCTGTTTCTTTTAAATTTATTTTATTTATTTATTATTCCTATTTTTGACTTGATATATAAACATGAAGTAATAAGATACGAGATTTGCAATGATATGCATAATATCTAACTAACATAATGTCAAATCTTATATATAATATGACAATTTAAATTTACAGTAAAAAATATCATAGTAATAAAAGACAAAATTTTAAAATTCTACGTAAGGATATTGAAAATTAATGTCTTGAGGAGAATGTTTTCATAAATAAGCGAAATATGCCAACTGCGTTATGAATATTTCATAAGTAACACACATTTGTTGGAATAAATTTAAAACATTTATTTATGTGCTCACAACAACTTTTTGGTTGCAAGCATTTTCTGTGAGAGCTTATTAACCATTTATTAATTTAGTAATGAATTTTAAACTCATATTTGAATAAAGTTAAATTGATGTATTAAATTTTCTTATATTAACAATAGCAAAATATAGAAATAATTGTTGATGAACTATAACTTATATTGCAGATTCTGTTAAAAAAATTTTAGAATTTGCTTTATGATGATAACTTTTTCCTATCTTATGTAAAGAGGATATTTATTCCCATTTTGAAATATTACTAAATATATTCATAAAAATATAAAAGATTTAAAAGTATTAATTAAAACATTGCATAATGTGGACTAAATGTTTAAAGCCCGACTGTTTGCTCAGTGGCAACTCGTGTCGCTGATGAGTAGGGCCGGATTTTCCTATAGGCTAACTAGGCTTCAGCCTAGGGCCTCAAGATCAAGAGGGGCCTCATATTATACGTGCCACATTTTTTTATAAAGATTTAGCCTTTATTTAATGTCTGTGCCACAATTTTTATAAAGATTAGTAACATGTTTCATTTAACATATTGATATATATATCACAGTAACGATGTATTTTATTATCTCTCATGTAATTTACAAAATTAAAAAAATGGGAGGTGAAAGGGCCTCATAAGTGGAATAGCCTAGGGCCTCATTTCGTCTAAATTCGTGCCCTGTGAATGAGCATTAGGGCGGAGATTTAATCCGCTGGCAGATTTGGTGTCGACACTCTTTCAAAAAACAAGGAGACTCGATGGCATTTGTAATATTGAGCATCTTGCCTCGTTAGTCGGAACTACCGGTTTTTCTCCCATACGATACGCAAATGAGGGGTAGTTGTAGTCCTCCCGGAAGGCACTGCTGTTCTCCTCTCCAAATCAAATTTCTACCTATGTGTGTTCCAACACAACAGCAGCTCTCCCCCACCTTTCACTCCTTCCATAAGACCACACGAGTTCTTGAACTTGGTTGCTGTCTACCAAGTGGGATAAGAAACAACAAATTGTTAAAGTTAATTATTTATAAGCAAATCAATGATTATGACTGCAATAAATATTAATACAAGCGAAGAACAAGAACAGAATAAGATTTGCCAAAAAACATATAAAAAGTTAAATAATACTAAAGAAAAAAGTAATTTTAACAATATTATAAATCAATTAACAATTGGAATTGAAATAAATAAAAATTAGATTTGCATTGATAAAATTAAATTAAAATAAAAAATAAAAAATTCATCTAATTAATTTAATTAAAATTGAATTAAAATAAAATTAGATTTTACGCACAAATTTTTCTTCTATATCGTTTTGTAATATCTCATACTTTGGAAACAGTCATGTCTGAATACAGTTTTTTTCTCCGATTTATTTATTGCTATTTTTTGTAAAGTTCCGCATCGATAAAGGATCTAATATAACACTTTATAACCCATAAAAAAGGGTGATGGGGATGGGCGAAACTTGGACTTTCCCATGAAAGCGCTGATGCGAAAAAGTTGAATGAAAGCGCATGACATCACGTCTCACTAAGCTCTACACTTTGAAAAAAAGGCTTTAATTTTCCAGAGCTGTTTTTAGAGTCACGAAATCACTAATATTTGCCTTAATGTTGTGGGAGGAAATAATAGTTCTGTCTTCTTTACCATAATTCTTCTTCAATTATTCTACATTTCAGAAATAAGTACGAGTTCAAGGTTTGCATTTAATGACTGTGAATATCATGAGATACATATTATGTCTTTAAAGATTTCATTGGAAATTCAGTATAAACAAGTAATCTAAAAAAAAAAAAAAATTAAAGTTCTTGCTTGTATTGCTTTTTTTTCACTATACTGCAGTCCTTTATAAATAATTTCCATTAATTTTTTTAAGTTTTTCTGGAGCCATCTATTGGTAAATATATGCAACTTAAATCTAAAAAAAACTAAAATGAATTAATTAAATTTAATGAATGAATTAATATTTGAAAAAACTGCATTAATATTAAGTGTCATCCACTACTAGTTCAAAAAAATGTATTTGAACTTGAGTGCACGGCACGAAAAATTGCATTTAATGACTGTGAATGTCATGAGATACATATTATGTTTTTAAAGATTTCATTGGAAATTCAGTATAAACAAGTATTATACAAAAAAAAAAAAATTACAGTCAATTCCTACTTTTTTTTCACTATAGTGCAGTCCTTTATAAATAATTTCCATTCATTTTTTTAAGCTTATCTGGTGCCATCTATTGGTAGATATATGCAACTTAAATCTAATAAAGACTAAAATTAATTAATTAAATTTAATGAATGAATTAATATTTGAAAAAACTGCATTAACATTAAGTGTCATCCACTACAAGTTCAAAAAAAATGTATTTGAACTTGAGTGGATGAATAAAAAGTAATTTATTAACGATTGAAAATTTGAACAAGATATATATAGGGAGAGTGTGAGCTAATAGAAGGAATTGAAAAATAACTTTAAAAATCACATCTAAATGTTGAATTATAAATATAAAAAATTATAATAAGATACTTTTTAATTATTCATCATAATATTCCATTTTAAATTTGTATTTTTAAAATTAAAACCTATTGTAACACTGTATCTATAAATAAAATTGATTTGAAATATATATTGTTTATTATTTGAAACACACATCCAATATGAAATATTGTCATTAATAAAAATTTAACTGTGAAATGCAGCACAACTGTGAAAATTAAACTATGAAATGCATATGTCAACAGCACGAAAAATCTTGCTTCCCAAAACAATGCAATGTTTCTATGGTAAATAACCCTTCGTTTTTTTTATAATTTAATAAAAAAGTTAAAAGCAAATTATTGTAAAACGCCTACGGTATTTTCTTTCTAGACGTCTTCTTTCATTTAAAATTTTAATGGCCCTATTATTTACATTAAACTTTGAATAATGTTTATAGATTTGGAAATAAATTTTATATCTAAAATAATTATGCGTATTATAAAAGCACATAAAAGTTAGCCTATTTAAATATAGATCTATAAATATAAGAAATCATAAATATTTACTCTGCTTTTTATACACAATTAATTAATAAAAGAAATTTTTTTTTAATATTTAATGTCTATATATGATGCAAAATTAATTTTTATAATATTTTAATATATTATATATAATTGGTAATTTGTATCATCACGAACATGTTTAAAATTAGTTACGTAAAATAATGAAATAATAATAAGTGTTTATAACTTTAAAAGACAAAAATTACTGAATGTAGTAATTAATATCAATTTTTGCAACATTATGTAATGATAAAAATAAATAATCAATGCTTAACAATGTTTCACCCAAAATAAAATGATTTTTGTTTGATTATTTCGATAAAAAAAAAGAAACGTGGAAATATTTAGAATTATTTCTAGAATATTTATGAAAGTATAAAATTCTTTAAATTACCTGCTTACTGAAAGTTTATTTTTTTTGTTACATAAATATCTTTATGAATATAAGGTAATATCATGAATTTCTGGTAAAAATATTGAATTGTAGATGATAATACTGCTTTGCAGATAATAATATTAAAGGTTGAATAATAATGATTTGCAAGTATTATTAAGGACTATTATTCAAGTGATAATTTATTGTAAAATAATTTTCAAGCAAAGCTTTGTTCATAGAAATTTTTCTTTATTCTTAATTAGTTTAATTTTTAAAGTCATGTTATTTACATATATATATATATATATATATATATATACATATTTATCCCAATGGTTTATTTATGAATATATTTGCAAATGAGGAAAAAAATAGGTAAATAGTTAATCACTAATAGTAAACAAAAATAGGTATCAGTTAATACTAATTTCATCATTCGTAGCTTAAATATTTGACACTAAATATTCAAGATTGAAACTTCTTATAAAATTATTTTGATTAGAGAATAATATTATTAAAATTCTTCAGTATTTCTGTAAACGTGGAATAAACATTCTCTTATTTTAAAGTTTTAGTTTTTTTATACATATAAACTATGAAATTGAACAAAAACGAATTTGAAATAGTAAGATAGCACAAAAATATTGTCTTTTTATATACTAGACACTTTTTTTACAAATTGCAGATTAAAAAGTTTTTGCAATTCTATTTACATTTTAAATCATTGCAATTTTTATTTTATTTCAATAAGTATCTTTAAATTTTTCAACTGAAATGAATATACATCCCCTAAAAAGGATCAAATCGTTCCAAAATCTATATTCCCACTTTCTGGTACAATGCGAATTACCTATTTCTGTCTACTGCATCTTGTAGCAAAAAATTGACATGGAAAAAAATTTCTACTTTTATTTTTTCCTTTAAGTTCTGCTGCAATGCTGGCCATCTTTTTCCGAGGGACAGCTGAACACAATCGGATGTCATTTTTCTGAGAAGGAAAAGTTTAAATCGGGAATCCGATGACAATTGACAGCCTGTTTGCTTAGAGCTAACACACGACATGCGCCCTTCCGACTGTCTGTAGGACGCGAGGCGCCTGCCGATGACAAGACGTTTCAATTTGTTGCTTTAGTTTGGACAAGAACATTTTTAAACTTTGCTTCTATGATTTTTAGAAGTAATCTTTCCCTGCTCCAATAAAAGATCATATTCAAAATCTTCCAGTGATTTTGACTTTTTAGACCATCAATTTTGATTTCTGTTTCATTGTTGTTTAGAGCAAATGATTGATTGCGGTTGTTTGATCAATGTATAGTATAGATGAGATAGTGTTGCTTCGGGTAATTAAGTTACAGGTTGTATTCCAATTTTCTGAATTACGGCTACTAAAAATCAATAGACTGATGTGCACTGTAGTAACAGACTTTATGTTCCTCAGGTCTGTTGATTTTACATGTCACAAATAGAGTCAGTGCGGTTACCATCTATCAATGTGAATCCGCATGTTTGACATTCACAAATGTGAGCCTGCATCGTTTCCCTTCACAAATGTGAGCTTGCATGATTCCCATACACAAATGTGAACTTGCTTGATTCACATGCACAATTCTGAGCTTGCATGATTCATATTCACAAATGTGAGCAAGTATGATTCACATTCACAAATGTGAATCTACAGGGTTCACATTCACAAATATGAGCTTGCATGATTCACATTCACAAATGTGAGCTTGAATGATTCCTAATCACAAATGTGAGCAAGTATGGTTCACATTCACAAATGTGAGGCTTCTTGAGTAATTTACATTCGCGAATGTGAGTTTAGCATTCATAAGTGAGAACCTGATCAAGGGCACAGAAAGATTTACCATACAAAAGTAAAAATGAATCATGAATAAGTCCGCTACCGAATAATAATAAGTCCGTCCGAATAACCATCAAGGACCTATTCAAAAAAAATAAATAAATGAATAAATAAAAATAAAAATAAAATAAATTACGAATTTAGTAAGCTTAAAAATATGCGATTATACTAGTATTTGCCCCTTAAACCTTTGCACTCGAGGAGCCATTTAAAATTTGTCTTCAAGCTCGAGGGATCCGCTACGAAGTGCAAATGCAATACAATGCAAATAATAATATAAATAACGCGTTTCTTTTAATGCGTATATCAAACTTACATGTGAATACGAATGAAAAAAAACTTCGAGTGCAAAGAGTTAATTTTATCATCTTTAATATATAATGCCTAGTAATGGTTAAATTAAGTTTCAGAACTATAATTGCTCTTAAACGATATTTTGAATAAAAAAATAATTATTTATGCTGTTTAATGAAAATGTTAGGCATTTTACAATAAAAACACATTTCATTTATATTTAGTAATCATATATAACTGATTTATTTTTCTAGTTCAAATAATAATTTTTCCTTTAATACCCTTCCACATCAAGCCAAAAATCGAATCTCCTATAAATAATCGAACAGGATAGGATATAATATAAATTTATAATATTTTATAACTTACAGTAGATACAAGTAGAAATTCGTTTTCATCTGGTATTTTTAACATCAATAATGTTTATATTCAGGTAAGCAAAATTTTCTTAACATGACCAAAAGTATCCAATGACACGAATAATAAAAAATAATGGATTCATTTATAGCTGTAGTCAACAATAATTCTGCTAAAAAATTATGTTAATTCATTCATTCTCTACCTGTATCATATTTGATGTTTGTAATGGAGAGATGCAACTAACTAGTTTTAAAGCTACTTCTTACATTGCTTAAATATATTTTTTTTATAATTTTATTTAATTGCCATAATTTAATTGTATAAAACGTCATTAGTTCAACATTGTATAATTTCAACGTTTGCATTATTACGAGTTTAAATAAAAATAATTGTCTGAGAGTTAGATTGCAAAGTTGTCTTTTTTATGCGATGCTTCAGTATATTATACTCAATAATTAATTCAATTCAGCACGTGACAGGAAATGCATCATTTGCGTCACTTCCGTTCGGCTAACAATGGATTTTACACTGTAATTAAATTTACAAGTCGTTTCACTTCTAAAATATTAATTTGGCATTTAAAAAAATCGAAGACAGTAATTATTTGCCAAAAACTTGTTATTAAAATTTTTATTGGGGAATTAATGAAATTTAAAATGAAATATGATTATCAATGTATTAACCTTTATAAATAAAAATTATTAAATTTAAAAGATCTTAAATACCTAAAAAAAAGTTATTTTTTAAAATCTTGATACATTTTATTATTTCCTGAATTGTAAATTGTATATTGTTTCGAAAGGAATGCTTTTTCTTCAGTCGAAAATAATTTTGGTTATACAACTTCATAATTTATCTGTTTAAATGTCCCCGTAGAAAATATTCAAAGAGACTTCAAAACATTTGTACGATATTCAGATGAAACAAAACCTTGTTGCATTCAAAATTTTATATATTTAGTTTTAATTTTTTCTGTATTTATAAATAAATTTGTAATTGTATATAATTTTAAATATCAAAAGACACAAATGTTTCCTAATAGACTACTTTCAAAGACATATTTCATTTATTTGCTGTGTTTACAAAACCTTTTACTGAGAAAATTCTGTAATCGATCACAGCGAACTATTGATTATGTAGCAGCAATAAATGTTTAAAAGTTGTAAAGGTGAACTGATTATAGTGGTTTGTTTTAGTAACTGAACTCTCAAGAATTCAGAATAAATTTTTTATCGTAAAAATAAAATAAAAAATTGAAAATACGTATAAATTTTTGTTTGTTCAATCCAAGGATATGCAAGATTTGTAACCGAAACAAAACATACATACTAGCTGTAACAGTAACACGGGCGGCACTAAAAATGAATAAAATAAACAAGCGCATTAAATTACCATCTATCTTTTTATTTCATATAATTTATATTTTCATTACTTAAAAAAATTTGGTGTGTGACATCACATGACAATGTTTTAATAGTTTTAATGTTTGTTTCAATTTTTATAGTAATTCAGCACAAAAGTTCTTTATCAGATAATTTCCATACATTTTTTAATTATTGATGCCTAAAAGTCGAATTGTATGTATGCCTAAAATGTGTGCATTACTAAGTGAATATGTCTAAAATATATGCCTTATGCATGATTATGTGTATGTATACCTAAAATATATACCTTATGCAGGATTAAGTGTATGTATACCTAAAATATATGCTTTATGTATGACTAAGAGTATATACCTAAAATGTACGCCTTATGTATGATTAAGTGTATGCATACCTAAAATGTATGCCTTATAGTATGTATGTCTAAATTGGGCCTGAATGGCCGAGTGGCTGGAGCACGGTACCACAGGTTTCGGGTTCGAGTCCCGGCGATGCCATGAATGTTTGTAGTGGTTCTGAATTCACTTTAAACCATAGGTCCCTGTCTAACATGATCGTTGAGCGTTGCGGGGGTATTGTTACTCCGCGTCCGTAGCTTATCTTCAAGCTACACACACCTCCTGGGTAGTGCTAAGTGAGTAACATCGTTGCAGCGCTTGCCTTGAGGCATCTAAGACAATTGTCTTAGATGACTTAGACAATTGTCTTAGATGTCTTAGACAAGTGTTTGCAAGTTGCATTAGAACAAAAAAAAAATGTATGTCTAAAAGTATGTATGCCTTATGTTTGTCTAAATGTATGTATTCCTTAAATGTATGCCTTATGTATGACTAAATGTATATCTAAAATGTATGCCTCAAAATCTGAGTGAATGTGGATTTTAAGTGTATATCTTACAACTCTCGCAGTTACTTTGTTGATTTTAATTTTAAAATGTAACATGCTTCAGGAAATCCTATAAAATAAGGAAGGAATCTTTGAAATTACTTTATTATTATAATTGTGAGTTAATGTCTTGACAGACACCAACCTTAAGACTTTTGTTTTAGCGTAAAATGATGGTAATAATATAATAAGAATCCTGTATCCAGGTTAATATTTTATTGATATATTTCCTTACTCCAAGTAGGTCATAAATTACTGTCTCAATCTCATGCTATTAATTAAAATTTGTCCTTCTTTGCAATAAATTAAAATTTCTGTTTTCTCCTGCAGTGTAATAAATTAAATTAAATTTCTAAAATTTAAGGATTTTCTTTTTTTATTAGAGCAGGATCTCGTTTCACAATTTTCATCAAAATCTAAAAGTTGAAAAAAGGAAATATATATTGCATCTTTGGTTTAATCATATTAACTAAAAATAAATAAATAAAAAATATTTTTACGAGCCATGCATACATTAAAAACTTATATTCAACAATTACTGCATTTTGAAAGTCCATTCCAAGTTTTCTGAAAGTCCATGTTTTTTTTGGTAATTATTAGCATGTACAGAAAGTGCAATAAGATTAAAATTCATTGAATTTTAGCAAATGTTCTATTAAATACAATGAAAAATAAAACTTTTAATCTTAAAATAAATCTTATATCAATAGACTTTAATGCAAATAAACATTTAAAAATAAATTGTTAAATTTAATATTTTAAAACTAATAATTTGCTCAATTATATTCTTGGTAATCATAAACACTACCTCAAAATCTGATTTAAAACTTCCGCTACATTAACGTTTAATAATATTTAATCATTTTATATGAAAAGAAAAATCGGTAAATCGTTATAAATTTTTTTCGATTAAAAGCTTTACTATTTCCATTTATGAACGTTTAAGCATTTTTGTTATGAAAAAAAAAGAATAAAGTAATTTAAATGATCGTTGGAAATAAATTTTAAAAGCTGGTTAAATATATTTGTTTATTAAATTTATGAAGTAATTTTTAAAAGAGAGGTGTTTCATTTAGACATTTTTATTGCAATAAATATAAATTTCAATAGAATTTAAAGATAATTATACAGCATTGATCTAATATAGGATTTATTTTGCAGGTAAATTTTATTTAAATTTACCGGGCTTAACGTTGTATTTCATAAATAGTTTTGTACATAACGAAAAACAGTTTACAAATTAATTTAAATATATAATAAATAAATTAAAATTAAAATTAGTTTAACTGAAATACAAAATGATTTGAAAAATAAAGTAAATTAGTTAGTTAAAATAATTAATGTAAATTAGTTTTGTTGAATTAGATAAGTTAGTAAATTAGTTAAAGTAAATTAGTTAAACTAGTTTAGTTAAATTAGATTAATTGAGTTAGTTAAATTATTTGTTAAAGATTAATTATTAAATTAATTTAGTTAAATTAGATTAATTAGTAAATTAGTTAGTTAGATTAGTTTATATGTGCCATATATTACATTCAATTACATTCGTTGTTTCAAGTAACTTTAACTAAATATAACATGATTATTTTTTCATTAAAATAAATTTAACTGGAATATAAAATGATTTGAGACATAAAGTAAATAAATTTTTACACTTCTAAAAGTCTTATTGAAACCAGTCATGGTATATGGATAATTACCAACAATCTAAAATTAGACCTAATAATTATGCAGAAATCTCAAAGGTTGTGCAAAATGTTATTGATAAAATTAGTAATTTAAAGAAAGGTTTATTAATTAAAAAGTGCAATTATAAAGAAAATTTAATAATTAAAATCCTTTATGAACGATATACACATAACGATGTACAACGAACGAGTTTTTATACATAATTAAAAATATAAAATACTTATAATATAGTTCATTAAAATATTAAGAAATGAAATATTAACATGAAAAATTTTTGAAAAAATCAGAATTTTGGAATTAACTCAGCTAAATTATTTTATTCTCAAGAGCATGTTGAATTCTGAAAAGTAACATCTATATAATTCGTTAACACAGAACTATTGAAAATGTTCACGCTATTTGAAAGTATTGAACTACTGAAAATGTTCACACTATTAATTAACATAGAACTATTGAAAATGTTCTATTCGTTAACATAGAACTATTGAAAATGTTCACACCATTCGTTAACATAGAACTATTGAAAATGTTCACATTATTAGTTAACACATAACTATTGAAAATGTTCTATTCGTTAACATAAATTATTGAAAATGTTCACACTATTCGTTAGTGTAGACCTATTGAAAATATTAACATTAATCGTTAGCATAGAACTATTCAAAATTTTCATACTATTCATTAACACAGAAACACACAAACATAACACAATACATATGCAACTATTTTTTGCATATATTTTCTATTTGTTAACATAGAACATATATAGTATATATTAGAACATATATATTTGTTAACATAGAACATATTCAAAATTTTTACACTATTCTTTAACATAGAAACCCATAACATAACACTACTCATTAAAAACGTATACAACTATTCGATATATATGTTTTCTATTCGTTAACATAGGAAATGTTCACGTAAATATAATAATTAAATTTTGGTTTCTTTTCTATTTGATTATTCTTGTAGATAGATCATATCTTCTCAGCAATACAATCAAATCGCCTTACTAAGTCATTATTCGGTATAAAAGAGTTCATAACTAATTCAATAACTATTATAACACAATTTGTAATTGCTATTTCATTTATTTAACTATTCACAAACGATTTTGTTTCAATTAATTGAATATTTATTTTCTTTCTTCATCTTACAAAAAGCTCATGCTTGATACGAAAAGCAGTATTCGCGAGGTGAACCAGTTTCCAAAACAAATTTTATTCAATCTAGAAAGTACATTCAACTTCTAATGCAAACGGCATAAAAAAATAATACATATAAAAACAATTTCCAGCTAACATTTATTAATCCAAACTTGCCTTGAAATGCTTTTAAGGGCGCTGCGACTGCGAATGTGCATCGTTAAGTGTATTCGCAACAAAAGATTTGCATTAGCTGAAGGCTCCATAGACTGGATTCAAAAGTGCATTAATGCTAAAGCCAATTAAACGACGGAAGGGATTAACATTCTCAATCCAATTAGGCACTGTTTGTTCAGGGCGACTGGTAGGCGCCGCACAAATTGCTCACAAAAGGGTGCTTTTCTCCTCCCCCTAAAACCTGAACAATATAAAGCAATTGCAGATGTTTTTACAATACCATACAATATATCCGTAGCGATTTATTTATTGTAGATATTGTTATTTATATGTATATTTTTATTGGTTCACAACTATGCATTTATTTAGTTACAAAAGGGTGCTTTTCTCCTCCTCCTAAACCCTGAACAATATAAAGCAATTTTAGATGTTTTTACAATACCATACAATATATCTGAGCCAATTTATTTACTGTAGATATTGTAATTTATATGTATTTTTTTATTGGTTCACAACGCATTTATTTAGTTACAAAGAATTGCTAAAATTTATTAATGGAAATTGTTATTGAAAGTAGTACCAAATCTTCAAGAAGATTATATTTTAACCTTCAAGTTGAAATTAAATTAAAAAATTGTTTATAATATAGGATTAGTAGGATTTATAAAATGAACATAAGATGAACTTTTTGCATTTATAGGATTTGTAAGATGAACACGCGCATTTCTGGCCGATAGTACATTGACAAGTTTATTTACTAATGGAAATTATTGTTAAAAGTAATACCATATCTTCAAGAAGAATATATTCCAATCTCCGAGTCGAAATTGTTAAAAAATTGTTGCAGTTACATTTATAGGATTTGTAAGATGAACACCTGCATTATTGACTGACAGCATATTAACAAGTTTATTTGAGCCCTTCAAAATCAATTTCTAAAATCCTTTAGGTCTCTTAAAGGCATATCATCTTTAGGTGTGTATGGATATTATGCATCCGACGACTTCAGTTGATATTTGCTTTTATTATTGTGTTTTTATAATGCCATGCAATATATCTGTGATAATTTATTTACTGTAGATATTGTTATTTATATATATATATTTTTATTGGCTCACAACTATGCATTTATTTAGCTGCAAGCGAATTGCAAAAGTTTACTAACGGAAATTATTATTGACAGTAGTACCAAATTTCCAAGAAGATTATATTTCAACCTCCAAGTTGAAATTAAGTTAAAAAAATTGTTAGAGTTAAATTTATAGGATTTGTAAGATGAACACCTGTATTTTTGACTGACCGTATATTGTCAAGTTTATTTGAGTCCTTCAGAATCAATTTCTAAATCCTTTAGGCCCCTTAAGAAGCATATCTTCTTTAGATGTGTATGGATATTATGCATCCGACATTTTAAGTTAATCTTTGCTTTTATTATTGTGACTTTATTCTGTGTTTTTACAATACCATGCAATATATCTGTGGTAGTTCATTTACTGCAGATAATGTAATTTATATCTACATTTTCTATTGGTTCATAACTATGCATTTAGTTAGCTACAAGAGAATTGCTAAAATTTATTAATGGAGATTATATTTGAAAGTAGTACCAATCTAAATTGATGTTATGATCATTATATTATCTGTAAAAGAGAAGAAAAGATTTTGGCTGCTAAAGTTACTGCCCTTGTATATTTAATATACACTTTAGAGTTTGAAATAATGTGGTAACAGAACGAAGATGCATGATATAACATTGAACAGGCAATATAAATTTTAATTCTCCCATGGAAAGATAAAATAATCATATTTTTTGTAAACTTGAAAGATTTTTTTCCCCTCTTCATCACTTGTCCGTTACTCAGAAAATATAATTGCTGTTGACAGCCACTCTGTTTTGTGAGGAAAAGTGTGTTACGGAAAGGAAGAAATAAATTTATTGGACGCGCAGCTGCTGGTGTACTTTTTTTTCCTTTTGCACTTTTATGTTTTACAACCCAACTAATTTATTAGGTAGGAAAAAACATCATATTTGACTGAATAATCACTTAATAAGTCATAGCAAGCATGTAAAGGAAATCCTACTCTGCGGACGATGGTAAGATGATATTATAAATTATACATACATAACTATTAAGTTTTCTGAAAAGTAAATTAAATTGCATAGTTTTGGGCAATTTAGGAATGCATTTTAAATTTACTGTATTTTTAAAATTTTTCGTCTATTGAATTGTGAACGAAAACAATGTTGACTTTAGGTGAGTAAACGATCTTTCGATATCAGCTGTTTTGTTATGTGATGATTGAAGTTGATTATGTGGTGTAGAATATCTTTTGGATTTTATAATCCTTTCCTGTAACCTTTTTTCAAGTGTAACACAAATGTGTGAAGTTTACGCATAAAAATCATAATAACCCATTAACTTAACAAATCTTATTAACTTAATACGCATAAAGATTGAAAGGCATAAATCTCATTCCGCTCTTGTTGGTGCAGTTTACTAGGTTTTCTCTGAATTTTGGTAACAGTAAACCAACACATCAACACTTGTAAATCAGTGGATAATGTCAAATGTACTAAAAAATAAAAAATTCCATTCCATTATGCTAATACAGCTAATGGAAGAATTTTGAGTTTCATTGTCTTACTACAGCAAAAATATTAATACAAAACAAATAAAATTCTTTGTATTTGGCAGGCAACTCTTTCTAAATTATAAGAAGAATTCTTGTGAAACTTATTGAAATCTTCATCCATAAATTATAAAAAGATTATAGGCTATAAACAGATTCCTAGCGATATTTCCAGATATTTTAATAATTAATTAATTTATTAATCCTCAAAATTCGTCATACAGTAGGAAAACGACTGTAGAGTATTGAAGTCCGAAAATACACTGGTTTCTAAAATTTAAGAAATTTAGTTTTCAAAATTAATTGCGGACAAAAATAAGCAAGTCTTAAAAAACAATATGCAGAATAATTAAAATGTAATTCTGCTTAAGAATATAATATAAAAATTAGTGGAACTTTTGTTAGTTAGCGTAATAGAATGCATGGCCGAAATCCAGCTTTAAAAGCACATGCAATTTCTGCGTAGTGAAATTTCGAGATATGCATGCTTCAGATATCAACATATCTGAAAAATAATAAGGGTAAGCCATTTGCTAGTAGAATTTGGCAAGAATCCATTGTATGTAGTAAAATGGTTGAATTCGAGGTCTTTCTGTAATTCATAGACTGCGGAAAGCATATCTAAGGACATACTTAGTTTCCGGAAGGTACAACTTAGTAAGATCGAGAGTTACAAACACTGCAGATAACACATATTTACAGTTTACTGCAAGGAGGTACAAAATCGCATCATCTATCTGACAAGATACTCAACTCGTATCTTGTCAGGTAGCTGCCACTGTAAGACTGGCAATCAGATAAACTGCACCCAGAAGGCTTTATGAAGGAGGATTGAATTCAAGACAACCAGCATATGTGTATCCCTCACACCACGCCATTGAAATGATAAGTTTATTTGGCCATATTCTCATAACAACTGGAGTGCAAATCGGTGGAAGCTCATGCTTTTAATGATGAGTCCAGATTTTCTTATAAAATGATTGAAGATTATTGATCTGATGAGAATTGAAAACCTGCGATAATATTAGTCATATCCATGGAAATGACAGATTTTTGTGGGTTTAGTTTATGTATGTGGAGAAGTATGGTTTCACTGACCTGTTCATCAGTAGAAGATGCAGTATTATTGATCAGTTATATTTAGACGATACTTTTCATCGAATTGTTCGTCCTTATGCAAATGCAGTTGGTGGCATCTTCACCTATAAGACGATAATGCATAGCTCCCAATTGTTGGAGTACAATTTTAGTGAGGAGACTATGGTAGGCCAACAAATTGTCCATATTTGAATCCAATTGAGAATGTTTGGGATGCGCTAGGGAGTCCACTTAACCCTCTTCCTTGCAGCTCATCTGGATCTTCGAAATGCTTTGATACAGCTATGAGATTTGCTGCCAACTGACTTAATAAACTGACCATCATTTTAAGCACGGAACACAGCTGACGTCATGTATAACTGTTAGGGTTCATCATTCTGCATATTGAATAATCTCAAATTAAACTCAGAGAATATGTTTTTTGGTATTTTTCTTTCCTGTGTAATGGCTTAGTGGCGAAATGACTAGGGCCCCGGCCTTAGATATTACAGGCTTTCTGTTCGAATCCTGGCGATGGCCTGAATGTTTATTAATGATTAGAAATTCACTTTTAACTGAAGGTTCTTGTCTGTTTAGCCTATTGTGCATAAAATGACGGCAGAGAGACAAACCGAACTGTTCTATATATTATTCTATGTTCTGTGTCATTCTATTGTTCTGCATTTGTGCTTAATTTGTAATTCGTTTGATTCTTATTTTTATCAATCACAATTTCCTAATTTTTTTTTAATTTTTGAAAATCAATGCAAATATTATATGGCGTCACATTGTAGTTATTTTGGATTTTAATCATACGAATATTTAAAAAAAACGTGAGTTCAGAAACATAATTAATGATTTTATTTGTTAATTCAATGACTAAAATAATTTAAACTCATTTGCCTGTTAACTGTTTCACTCTATATAATTTGGAAATCTTAAATCATATTTTAATTCTTATTATTAAAAAAAAAACTGTCTGACTCTAATTACATTTAAATAATTTTCTTTAATGTATTACACCTTTACTAAATTACTTTCTGGGCTAAATTTTTTATTTTTCGTAAAATAACTCAAGTGGTAATTCTGAACTTTAAAAATAAGTTTACACCATAAACAAAATTAAACTTTTAATATTTAAATGTAAATCATCAAGTATTTTACCCATTTTGTAAAAAAGTAAGTAAATTGAACAAACTTTGAAAATGCTATTCATGTATTGGAAGTGGTGTCGTCAATTAGAAGGCATATATATGTATAAAAATAAACATTCTATACCAAGAAATATTATTTTGAGGTTTTTATATTGCATATCGTTACATAAAATTTTAATACAATAAAACTTATTCTATTTATCAAAATCTATTTCCTTCCATATTCTCAGTAAAATGTTTGTTTAAAAATAATTTTTAATAATCATTTAATGTTCTTTATGCATTAACAGTGATAATAACAAGATGTACCTCAAAATATTGAGTTTAGAATTATATAATAGATATTTGTTTTTTTAGTCAAGAAGAAACCGATAACCTGTCCAGATTAATCAAAGCGAACAATAAAAAAAAGTAGCAAACTTGAAGAAAAAAATATGTTGTTAGATAGAGATTTTTGACAAGCTTTTACTGATTATTCTCTCTACCTTATCCAATCCATCATTTTTGAAATTTGATAAGTTTCTTAATAAATGTTTGCAAGAGTTTAATCTCTGTGTCAGTCTATGTCGCTTAATTAAAAGTAGATGTATTTCAGTGTTGACGCTTCTGCAAGTATCAGTAATTTAGATATTTCAATAAAGAAATTATGAAATGAAAGAAGGTGTCAAATTACTGGATAACCTAAAAAATGCCTGATTCACGCACCATTGGTGAAATGTATAGCTATCAGACAAGAGACTTTCAGACAAATTTGAATCCGCAGGTGTTGCAATCGCTTCCTTTTTCTAACTTCATTACACATACTGTCACACATGTATCAGTAGTTTAGATATTTCAATAAAAAAGTTATGAAGTGAAAGAATTTGTAAAATTAGGAAAGGCCAAGTTAGGAAAAACCGGATTCATGCTCCATTGGTAAAATGCACAGCTGCCAGGCAAAAAGATCCAAATTTGAATCCTCATGTGTTGTAATTGCTGTTTTACCTAACTTCATTGCACATACTTTCACATATGTATCGTTGGTTTAGATATCTCAATAAAGAAGTTATGAAGTGAAAGAAGGTGTAAAATTACTGGCTATCTTAGAAAATGTCTGATTCATGCTCCATTGGTAAAATGCACAGTTGACAGGCAAGAGGTTTCACATTTCAGTCCGTATGTGTTGCAGTCGCTGCTTTTTCTAACTTCATTTCATATATGCATCGGTAGGAAGTTATGAAATGAAAGGTGTAAAATTACTGGTCAAACGTAGCATAATAGCTACCAGTAGTAAAACGTAGCATAATAGCTACCAGTTAAGAGACTTCAAATTTGATTCCGCATGTGTTCCAGTTACTGCTTTTTCTAAGATTCGTACTCCACTTATGCTGTCTCAATCACTATCGAGATGATTCTGGTGTTCTCCCATGAAACACTCAAATATGAGGCAGTAAGCCCCGAAGAGTCTCCAATTATCGTTTTACAACACGAAATATTTATAAAAAACAATTAATGACAAAAAAAAAAAATTAAAATTGTTGTATACAGTGTATGGTTTAAAATATAGAAGGAATAAAAATTTTCTACTGTTTTTAGAAAGTTTTCCTACAAATAATCATTATTATTGTTTTCAAATGCCAGGCTCGACCTGAATGCAGAAGATTCAGAATTACCCATGGGGTATCACGGGGCATAGTACGGTGCATTGCTGTTGTGCGATTAAAATTATGAACAGATAACGTTAGGTGTGGTATCTGGAGTGCTCACACCCTATTTCCCTTTCTCCCAAGCTTAGGGGAAATGGGGTGCCTAACCTAGATGCGTGTGGTGCTCATCTCATGAACTTTTTGTTCAGCTTCTTTTAATAGATTTAGAACAGATTGAAAACCAACATGCTATCCATTAGGCCAACCTGGCTTACCTTGTTATTATTATGACATCAAAATTAGGTTTTTCGATATTTAGTGGAAGTATCATATGATAAATCTTTTTACTAGAAAAAGTGATAATATAATCATTTATTGACTTGATTTTTATAATTATTTACTTCAAGACTTTAATTTAATTTTAATACTATAGTTTTTAATATTATTGTTTTTTATTATTTTAATACTATTGTTTTAATACTACTATTTCAATTTAATATCTTAATAATTTTTAAATACTATTATTCTAAAACGAAGTTATGTAACATTATCAATAGCCATAAGCAGACCATAATTGTTTGATACATAGAATTCTTTAATTGTAAATTTCTTAACAAAAATTAAGAATTTAAAATATATAAGAATAATTTAATGAAGTTTTATTTTATTTACTTTGTAGTACAGAAAAATATGAATTTAAGTAATTAATTTTTATTTAAAAGAACTGAATTTAAGTAATTAACTTTTATCTATAAATGAATATAATTAATTAATATTTATCTAAAAAAGATGAATTTAAATTAATTTTTATCTAAAAGAGATGAATCTAAGTAATCAATTTTTATCTAAAAGAGATGAATTTAAGAATTTAATTTTTATCTAAAAGAGATTAAGTTGTAGATGGTACTAGATTTTTTTTATTTAGTTTTACTGCATCTATGATAATATGTGTTCTGATGAGATATCGCGTACAAAACAAATGTTGAAGACATTTTAAAACATTAGAAATTGCAGTTGATAATACGTTATGTGAACTTATTCAATTGTTTTAATATTTAAATTTTCCTATTTTAAAATTAAATAAATTGTAGAAAAATAAATGCATCAAATTACTTTTAGAATTGCTCATATATTTGAAGGAGTATCTAGATATAGCATAAGTATCTAGATTACGGATCAAAACTGTGTAGTATCTAGATTACGGATCATTAGTTGTTATGATACGAGTATAGGTTACTGAATTACTTTGTCGTCTGTCAAGCATTTCACCTTATCTAGAGGCTCTGGTCTTTTAATCTTTTCCTGGAACTTATATATAAATATAAAAACGTCTTATGACTCTATGTTGATGAAATTAGAGTGACAGCCAAGGTCACCGAATTTCAATTTATCACTGCGTTCCTTCTGTGTGTCAGAAACGTTTGGCCGTCTCTAATCTTATGACAGGTCAAATTGGTCGATAGCTGTCACCTTTCATATTTTATAAAGGTGGGTCTTGACTTTTTTGTCTGAACTTGTATTTATCTTAAATTGAGATGATTATTCCCTGCACACAATACAAGGAATCTTCCGTTCTAAGCAACAGGAACACTAATGGAAGCAATTACATATTTTACTTTTGTTTTGTAATTTTTTTTACATTCGGACAAAATACGAACATAGTTGCAAATCTTCTAAGGAAGAGCGGATCTGAACAATTCAACATCAGAAATTTTGTTTGCTGAAGTTTAAGAATTGAAGATGATATGTCTTCAACTAAAAATGAATATTAGTGAAATTTTGTAATTAAAAAATGTGTATTGGTGGAATTTTGTTACTAAACAATGTATATTAGTGGGATTTAGCAACTTAACAATGTGCATTAATGAGATTTTGTAATTAAACAATGTGTATTAATGGGATTTTGTAACTAATGTATATTAGTGAGTTTTTGTAATTAAACAATGTATTTTGGTGGGAATTTATATCTAAACATTGTATATTAATGGGATTTTGTATCTAAAAAATGCATATTAGTGGGATTTTGTAACTAAACAATGTATATTAGGGGGATTTTGAGGCTAACAATGATTTAGTTGGAAGCTATACTGATATGGATTATTAACATCAACAATTTATCTTCATTTTATTTTATTCTACATACCACAACTAATAAATACGAGCAAAATAAGGATAACTGAACGAAAATATAGTTTTTCTTTTATAAACCAAAAAATAAATAAAATAAATTAAATTGAGATGAAAAAGTTTATTAAAAATACAATCATTGCTTAAATTTAAGAGTGGAAAATTACATAAAATAAAATACCAATCAACACTTTGTACATACAAACACAATACCTGGTGCTGAAATATTTATTATATAAAATTTAATTAAATATTCATGAATATGTGATGATCCACATGTTATTTACAAAATGTCAGATTTGTTATCTTACTTTATTGTAAAGGACACGAGGAAACTATATAGAATTATATAGAATAAAATACCAATCCACACTTTTTACACACACGCAATGCCTGCTGTTGTAATAATTATTCTATAAAACTTAACTATTCATGAATCTGTGAGGATCCACATCTTATTTATTAAATATCAGATTTGCTGTCTTACTTTATTTTAAAGGATGAGAGGAAACCAATACTCAATTAACACGAGCATTATGAATTTACTCAAATTCTAATCAACTTATTGAAAAATTTATTGTTTCAACCTTAATTTGTTGATCGAAAAAGAAATTGAATTGATTGGATTTTAAATATACTATTCGTATGATACCTATTTTAAATATTCATATGTCATATTTGCAAATTTATCTCAAATAAATAAATCATTAAAAAAGAAAAAGAAGCAGTACCTTTTTTTTTCTGCATTAAAAGCAATCTAGTTATTTCAATTTTTATACAAGGTTTATTAGTATTAAAAGTATTCTATTGTAGATAAAGTTAATTTTTGTAAAATTTATAAATTAAACTTGAATTTACATCATTTTGAATTCATGAAAATTATAACAACGCATAAAATAATTTTTAAATAATAATAATAATAATAATAAAAAAAAAACTGCTACATAAGAAATTATTTTTTTATCAATACATGTAAATAAACTTATATATATATATATATATGTATTAAATTGTTTTTTATCTATTTAAAATAAACAAAGTTACAAGATGTGAAATTATTACATTGTGTGAAATTATTAATATTTGTAACAAACAGATAAACATATTCATGGAACTATTTTCTATTCATAACCTGATATAAACTTACATACATGAAGTTACATTTTTATTTTACTCATAATAATAATAATAAGAAGAAGAACTTATCACACACAAAATTTATTAAAAAGATATATGCATAAAACTATTTTTATTAAATGAAATTTAAAAAATCCAAACAAATTGAAACAAAATCCAAACAAATAAATACAAATTACACAAAATAAATAAATAAATATTAATTATCCAAAATTAATCCAAAAGAAAATTATTTTTCATAAAGAGGCTTGAATATTTATTTTAGCAAAAATTAAGAAAAAAAAGAAAAAGAGAAAGAGGCTTGATTAAAAATATGAACAGAATAACATAAAATGAAAAAAGTAACGAAACAACAAAACATAGCACAAAATTTCTGCTTGATGAAATTAAATTTGCTGATTCGAAATTTTGTTTTTCTATTCTATGCTATTGTATACGAAACGGAATGAGAGAAAAATCTAGCAATCATTAAATAAAAAAGTGTTCCAAGTAATAATGAACAACTCTTAATAGAACATATCCTTAATACCCCTCCCTCCCTGAAAAGGAAGTAAGGCCACCCATGTTCAGCAAAGTCCCCAAATCAAAACAGTCAGAAATACCGCGTCTCTATTAAAGCTTTTCCTTCGCGGCTCTTCCAAATCATCACGGTATTTAAAAGTCGTCTGCTTGTTCCCTGTTGTCGTTCGTTCGAGCGAAGGGCACCCCCGCATGGGGGGTGAAGGGGAAGTAAAAGGTAGAAACAGATGAGCAGCCCCCTTTTCTAACATTTGCAAAAGGAAGGAGAAAGATAGAGATAAAAAAAAAGTTTTCTCGAAATGAAAGGGAGACCTGTAAATTGGGGTGGAATGCGACGCACGCTTTTGGAACGTGCACCATTTTGTTCTACGCACGTGCCCGGGCGTATTTCCGGTTGGGGACCACCCCACTTCCGCCCCTGCTTTTCCTTTGAGACGAGGGAAGGTGATGTTTAATCAGTTACTCAAAGGAGTTGAAAAGGATGGGGTGTACAGAACAGTGGCAGTGTTTAATGGGCCTCCATTAACGAATGAATTCGAATTGCTCATTGATGAGACCACAAAAACCATTGCTAATGAAGTATGATAAAAGACAAGAGGCGGCAGAGAAGAAAAGGACTCCAACCGGAAGGAGTTGAATTGGTGATAAAAATAACGCGCAGAGTGATGATAAGTTAATGATGTTTGATGTCATAAACAATTTCGCAGAAACTTTCGTCGGCATTTGTTCCAGTGACTTAGTTTAATAGATTTGGAATGCGAACAATGCATCATTAGGTCATTAGGGAAGATAAATATACTTATTAAGATTATCACTTAGTTCAAAAGTTTTGCCTTACATCCTGATCAAGAAAATGTAACATACAATGCTTATCAACATAAATCAGTTAATGAAAAGTTATCAAAATGACAACAGATTTCAGTGACTGTTCAAATAACAAATAACATGATGAATTTGTTTTGCAAATAAAGAGCGACACAAAGAGACCGAAGACATATATATGTATATATAAATATATATATATATATATAAACTGAAATGGTGAGGTTAAAAAAATACTTGTGTATGTGAAAATTACGCACGACGAAGTTTAAATTTCACGTCATTTGTGTGTGCTAGAAAGGGACAATTTCAAGTATTTATTAGCAAGTCTTATTGAAGAGATATAATTTATTATATTAAAATATGAAATACTTAATCCTTATCTTTGTTGTTATTTTATTAATTAATTAAATTAGGTAGTTGAACTAAGAATACAATTCAGTAAAGAATAAATAATATTTGGTTTGTTTTTTTAAAATCATGGCGGCCATTTTGTTTGTTTACTGGACGATTTGAT
>BPLQ01009579.1:79170-91410 GCA_021605075.1 Caerostris darwini | reverse complement strand
TGTGAAAATTATGCACGACGAAGTTTAAATTTCACGTCGTTTGTGTGTGCTGGAAAGGGACAAGATAGAGATATAATTTATTATATTAAAATATGAAATACTTAATCCTTATTTTTGTTGTTATTTTATTAATTAATTAAATTAGGTGGTTGAACTAAGAATACAATTCAGTAACGAATAAATAATATTTAAGTTTTTTGTTTTTTAAATCATGGGGGCCATTTTGTTTGTTTACTTGACGACTTGATGGCAGAAATTTTAAGCAAGGGATATAGGGTTTTTTACCATTATCCGATTCAAATCTGAATAGGAGCATTATTCTGAATTAAATTTATTGCACAGCAAATTAAAGCAACACAAACAATCAAGAACTACAACGTGTTGAAGCCATCATTATTCTGATGAAATGATAAAAAACGCCCCGCCCCTTTAGTATTAAAAAGGGTTGACGGACTTGAAGCGAACTCGAACTTGCTGTTATATAGGCACTTTAACACATAAATATATATATAAACCCCCACAGCAAATCAGTTATTATTAATTAACAAATTCAGTTATTTATTGTAATAATTTTATTTATATGAAATAATATAAATCTCATTATACCACATTTTATTCCCCATCCTCTATAATTGTTATTTTAACCTTAACCGACTTCACATATTTTGAAAATATCAGAATTTCTCAGTAGTCACTATTTGTGTGAGGGGCCATTATGCCCCTCACACTAATAGTGCTAATTAAGTTCTAAATAAGTACTTTTTATTTCTGGAGGAAGTAAAAAAATGGAATGGCAGATACATTCTCATAATAATAATGGAATTAAGTATGTAAAGTATTGTAATCACCTCTTGATAATTTATGATATAATCCATCGATATAAATAAAATTTGTTCCGGTTACACTTGATACGTAGCATTGACATTAATATATTTCTTGACAGCAAATTATTTTGTATAGTGAGAAAAAAAGACTTGCACAAAGCAATCATTAAAAATAAAAGCATTCTAATGTCCTCTAAATTGTATATATTATTTGTAATAGTTTCATTGCTCATTTTTTTTTTAAATACTCCATGTTTGCTTTCTAATTTTCTGTCGTAAAATAATTGGCATTAGAAGAAAAAGATAATAATTACGAACCTTCCAATGCAAGTGTCAGTTGGCAGTCATTATTATAACAACTTTTCTTAAACCTTTTCAACAATTGTTTTAATAATAAGCTGCAGCTTTTAATTCAACAAGAAAGGCATCAGGTTCCTGACACAATTGAGCGAACACATTTTGCGAAATGAGCTTTATTAAAAGAATGAGTTTTAGAACAAAGCCTTGAGAATAATTACTTTTGTGGATTATTTCTGTTGTTGTTGTTGCTTATCCCCTTGATTTAGAATCCTAAACCAAGTCCAGTAGATCATGCTGCATCAATAGATCGTAAACAGTCCTCCCCTCATTCAACAGTTGCCTCACAGAGGCACCAATACAATCTATGAGATGAGAGGGAGATGCGATGGTCGAACAATGACAAAGGGCATATGTCTTCTCGTCTCCATTGAAGGTCAAACTCTTAATGTGGCCAGTCCTTAGTCTAGCTAAAGCCGTCTGAGCAGGTCTAGGACAGGAGCACTGTATGGACATACCAGGATATTTAGCGGCGTACCATGCATGAATTGGTGGCGACCTCCAAGAGGTATTCACTCTGGCTAAAGTCATGGAATGAACTTCTGAAGCTAACAGATTATTTCTGTAAGTATTGTAATGATTCATTCGTTCTCGGCGTCGGCATTCTAAGCTGACATCCTTTGTTTTTGAGTCTCCCAGCCTTTCCAAGTGTCCCGCTTACATACCTCTTTGTGCATCATTAACTTCACTTCGTCAAACCTAATTATTCAGTGAAGAATTTCCTGCAACTAACTTTTTATTCGAATTCCCATTCACTTTCTTGAACGTTCGGATTTCCTATTACGTTTTGTAAAAATTATGAAATAAAAAAGTTCAAATTATTAAAAATAAAAGCTTTTTAATGTCCTCTAAATTGTATATATTATTTCTAGTGGTTCCATTGCACATTATTTATTAAATACTGCTTGTTTTTTATATATTTCTAATGGCAGAGCTATACAAAAATGGGAAGGATACAAAATAAAGAAGAAAATTCACACGTCATTCATTGCCTTAAGTGTTCTCTAGCTTGCAAGTATCTCGCCGTCTCGGATTCGCCATGAAGTATCAAGTAACGATGAAGATAAACTTGGTTCATTAGTTCGGGAAAATCACAAAGAGGGCAGTTTGGTGTGTCGAAAATCTCAATGCGATGTAGATGTTCATTAGATTTCTTTTTGATTAAGACAAGCTAACAGTATTCCAATGCAATACATGCAGCAAGCCAACAGGACGACGGTTAGGATAGCAACAACTTAGTCGTATAGAACGTTGCCCAGGGTACACCACTAGAAGGCCTGAATTGCACCCAAAATACAGCATGTTTGCTCTCTTATTTTCTGTTGTAAAATAATTGCCATAAAAAAAAAAAGAAAAGGTAATTATGATTCTTCCAATTCAAGTGTCAGTTGACAGTTATTATTACAACAATTTTTCTTAAACCTTTTCAACAATTATTTTAATAATAAGCTGCAACTTTTAATTCAACAAGAAAGGCATCAGGTTCCTGACACAATTGAGCGAACACATTTTGCGAAATGAGCTTTATTAAAAGAATGAGTTTTAGAACAAAGCCTTCAGAATAATTACTTTTGTGGATTATTTCTGTAAGCATTGTAATGATTCATTCGTTTTCGGCGTCGGCATTCTAAGTTGACATCCTTTGTTTTTGAGTCTCCCAGCTTTTCCAAGTGTCCCGCTTACATACCTCTTGGTGCATCATTAACTTCACTTCGTCAAACCTAATTATTCAGTGAAGAATTTCCTGCAACTAACTTTTTTTATTCGGATTCCCATTCACTTTCTTGAACGTTCGGATTTCCTATTATTACGTTCTGTAAAAATTATTTTTACCATTTTTCGAGAGAGTAATTTATGTCCTTTTATTTCCGTTTTCAATTATGAATGTTGAGGCATTTACAATGGGATCCATTGTTTTCCCGAGTTTTCTCGAAACTAAGGATTCCCGTTTTCGTTTGCCGTGTTGTCAAACGGGAAGAAGAAAAGAAAAGGAAACAAAAGAATGAAAAGGAAGAAAGAAAAAAGAGGAGTTATAGAAGAAGAGAAACTTTTTGGCTTCGAACCAGAAAAGTCATTTGGTTAACAAGAGGATTTTCAGAAGAACTGGCGAGAATGAAGAGTGGTATTTTTTTTCTTCTTCTTCTTTCTGATTATTACTAAGTCAAAAGCCCTTTTCTGTTTTCGCTTTTGATTTGAGTAGTTAGTTTTAACGCAAATTTTTTTTTAAAAAACTAGAATGTTTTCTTTCGCTTAAATCCAGAGCAACTCATTGTCTTCACAACGGAAGTGCACTGAAACTAATTCTGCCGAAATAAATTATTATTATTAGAATGAGAACAATATTTTGCCAATTAAGGAAATACGAAGCGTGAAGAAAACTTCACTTCCTCTTTTGTTGAAAAAAAATTTACAAGTTCGGGACTTATGAGTTCACTTAATGAAGACATTTTATTTTATCATGCTTATTTGTATTTATTTATACTGTAAAGAAAGAAAAAAAAACTAGAACGGAAAAATTCTTCTAATTAGATTTTTTTAAATTAAATTGCGTGCACTTTGAATAACAAAGTTACTTTTTATAATCAAATAACAAGCGCTTTTTAATTAAGTTTATAAATATATAAACTTTTTATTTTTTCCTAAGCTTGTAGGGCGACTTGATGCCCAGTTGGCTAGAGCTTTAGCCTTTGGTATCATAGGCTTCAGATACGAATCATAACTGTGACATATATGTTTGTTAGTGGTTTGGAATCCACGTTAAATTATAGATCTCGATATAATTACCCTAAAGTGTGCACAAAATGACCGTAGAGCGACAAATCAAACCTAAGTTTGTAGAGTTATTTCCATTTCGGAAACATTTATTATGTTGTTAAACATGAAATGAATGTTTCAGTTTAAGGTGAAGTTCTTTAAAGTACATATCTACCAATATTAAAAATAAGTACGTTATACATTATTGCATTGCTTAATCTGTGTTTCTGGCACATCTATTCCTATCAAACAAGTAACCTCTAATTGCAACTCATCTCTACCTAATCTTTTGCCACCACTGGTCTACTTAAAAAGCTGAATGCTATTCTTCAAGCTTTTCAAATGTGTTTATCGCTGTACCATTTAATTCATTCATCATTGGCGAAACAGCCCCATGGTGGGCCAAGGCTGTTTACCTGCTGGCAAATTATCGCTCTACCACAAATGCAAATTTTGAAAACCCATTGGATAAATTAAGTATATTTATGCACTTTCTGTAGCCACGGCTACACCTTAAATTCAATATTTACTACTATAAATATTTTTTTTTCTATTTTTCAACTGTTATACAGAGGTCGGACTCCTACGGGTCCGGCGAGTTTCAGTGAAACATTAAACATCGTCGTCTGCGATCTGTCTACTGTAGTATATTTTGTTCACATTATATTATCAAGCAGATTATGTTCGCTTATTCTGTACTATATTTTTTCATATATATATATATGTTGTTGAAATTATTAGAAATTCTTAAAGGAAGGGAAAGATGGAATCTCACAAAATCCACACATTTCTGTATTAAAATAGACTTCGACATTCTGCTACCCAAACAACGTAATTAATGATGCATTTAGGAATAATGCTGCTAATACTTATAGAGTCTATGGCTTGAGAAGTTTAAATCAAGAAATATGAAAATGAACTCTGAATTTAAAGATAACACAACAATACTGTTAAAGAACTTATTGATTTTGGAGTAAAAACAGCAAAATACTGAACATGTTTCGGACATCGACTGAAAAAAACTTTAAAAAATGAGTTCCACGCGAGTTGACAGATTGGAATAAATCACAACGCTTACAGATTTGTACATCATTGAATATTTAGAGAAAAAAAATATTCCTTTTTTTGGACCGTATCATTACTTGCAATAAAAGGTGAATACTGTATGATAATCGTAAAAGCTCAGCAAAGTGGATGGATGGAAAAGAAAGCCTAAACACTCCCTTAGACCAAATTTACATCTGAAGAAGACAATGTTGTTGTTTTAATATAATTACAGAGGATTTACCCATTACAGCTTCCTAGGAAAAAATCGAACAATTAATGCGCAGCATCACAGTCAACAAATTGTTATTGAGCATCAGAAGTTGTTGTCATCAGAACCAGCTTTCATGAATCTAAAAGGCATTATTCTTATCAATAATAACACTTAGACCAAATTTACATCCAAAGGAGACTATGTTGTTTTAATATAATTACAGGGATTTATCCATTACAGCTTCCTGGGAAAAGGTCGAACAATTAATGCGCAGCATCACAGTCAACAAATTGTTATTGAGCATCAGAAGTTGTTATCATCAGAACCAGCATTCATGAATCTAAAAGACATTATTCTTATCAATAATAACAAAGGACCTCACGTTTCACAAGTCGCTGTCTAAAAGTTAAACGAGTCGAAATTTGATATTCTGCTTCATTAACCATATTCACCAGACTTGTCTCCTACTAAAAAGCTGCGGTCTGACGGCCAATTGGCTAGCATTCTGGTCGTTGGTAACAAAGACTTGTTAGAACCCTAGAGGTGGCATTGATGTTTGTTAATGGTTCGGATTCCACATTAAACTGTAGGTCCCGGTCTAATTAGCCTAAAGTGTGCGCAAAATGGACATAGAGCGAAAAACCAAACCAAACCAAATCTACTTAAAACCACATCTTTAAACATTTGGAATTATTTACCATGAATAAATGCTTTGCCGATCTCGAAGTTGTTAAAACAGCCTTTACTGAATTTATTGACTCTAAACCAAAGGTGTTCTTTGAAACCGGCATAAAAATGATTTGAAATCCATGGTAGAAGTGCATTGATGTAGATGCAGCGTATTTTAATTAAATAAGTTCAAACATTTTATGTTTGTGATCTTTTAAATTTTGTGTATTCAAAAGTTCATTTCATATGGAGCAACCCAATAGTTCTTTATTAACAGTTAATTAGATATTTTTTTTTGTACAAATTTGTATATGTTTTGTTTTGTATATATTTTTTTGGAAAAAAAGGTTTTAATTACTGAATATTATCATGACAATGCAAGCAAATAACATCCGCCTTTTAGAAAAGTTTTATACAATAGCATTAAAAGTAAAATATTAATTTTGAGATCTAAAATTAACCTTCTTTAAAAGTTTTTTATTTCTTCCTAACTTTGTAGAGTTGTTTGTAATTCATAGTTTATTTCTTCCTAAGCATCTACATTTCGAAAACATTTATAATTACCTTATTTGCTATTGTACACAATCAAATTTTTGTATTTATTTTTTAGGAAAAAGTTTTTTAAGCAAATAACATGCATTTTTTAGCAAAGATTTTATTTTCTGTCATTAAATGGAAAATATTATCTTTGAGATTTAAAATTATGCTTTTTAATAAATATATAAACACTTTATTTCTCCCTAAATTTGTAAATTAATTTTCCCGTCAAAAACATTTATACTTACAATGTTTGCTGTTATATAAAATACACATTTTGTATAAATTTCTTTAAGAAAAAACTTTAATTATTGAATATTGTAATGACATCACAAAAATCCACACTTATATTGAAAAACAAAGGATAATTTTTAGAATTGAATTTTTTTCTTCAGTGTGCAAAATATTTAATAAATTTAATGTTATAATTAATAGCCGCCATTTATATTTTGCAATTTCCTCTTGCTCTTTCATCTCTTATTACAATGTTTTTTTTGGTTTTTTTTTAAATATTATATATGTAGCAGATTCAACATTATTCAACATTACAAACAAAATTTTATTTATATATTATAACTTCTTATATAATATATAAATAAAATTTTGTTTGCTTATACAAGTTCAGAGTTTTCAACATGGAGTTTTGCAAGAACATGGGCTAGCTTGAAAATCCTCTCTACCATCCCATTTCCGTCTTTTAATTCCATCAATTTAATGAGAAGATTGGAATGCGTTTTATGAGATTTTTATAGTTACTAATGCCCTAAGTCCAATGGTATTTTCAATTTTCGTCCACGCCCATAATAAAGGGTTTAAAAAGGAGTTAATGTGTGCGCGATATGCTACCTTTTAAATACACACATTTTGAATATAAAAACTTAAAATATTGTATAAAAACAAGCGATTGCCTAAAATATTTAATGTAAATTATTTTTTTTACTCGGTATTGAATTTTTCTTTGCTTGTAAAATGTAAAAACTAATATTCTTTTTAACTTTCTGATAAGTATTCTTTTATCCTTATATTTCAGATAAACCAGTAACCGGTTTCTAACCGGGAACCCAATATAAACTTCTTCAACTAAAAATATTTACAATGTTTTTTTTTTCAAATAATATATATGCAGCAGATTCAACATTATCCAGAGTGCACCATGAAGAACCTACTACCAAGCACCCACATTTTCCACATTCCATCCTCCATGAGCCTAATATAAAGACTTTCCCATTCATGGTTCTTATCATTTCAATTTTTCTGAATGAATATGGAAGGTTACAGTCAAGTATTATTTGTAGGTGTAGAATTAAGCTCCTTTCGTTCGAAACCCAAATGGATTATTACTAATTCACTCTTGTCATCAAATATATATTTTTTAATAATTAATGTTTCTAGCAAATAATCCATTATAAACTTCTTCAAATAAAAATATTTCAATTTCTTTTTTTTCAAATACTATAAACATTTCCTCGAAACTGTTATTCATAATTAGAATGACAGATATGTGAAGATTCAACATTATCCAAAGTGCACCATGAAGAACCTTCTACCAAGTACCACATTTTTCTACATTTTAACCTCCATGAACTTAACATAAAGACTTTCCCATTCACAGCCTTATCGTTTCAATTTTCGCCATGTATATGGAAGTTTTCAGTCAGGCATTATTTGTAGGTTTCAAAATAAACTCCCTTCGTTCAAAATCCAAATGCATTATAACCAAGCCACTGTTGCCACCAAATATATTAAACTTATTTTTAAAATAATTTTATCTTTATTTAAATCTCTTCTTTTACTAACTTCGAAATGGTGACAGGTTTAATTATTAAACTGCGATTGTAGAAAAATTTTGTTCATTTAATTTTATTAATCGCTGTTAGCATTTATTAAATTCCATCCTACATTTTTAGTTGTAGAAGAAGCCACTACAAACTTCATCAAGTTTTAGTTTTCGACTAAATCTTGTAAACACAGCTGGAAGCATTTATCAGTAAACAAATCTCTGGTTACGTTTCCTCTCGCCGATGAAACCTATTTAGATATTGCACATTTGGAAAAGTTAAACTGCCTCTAAAAATAGAAAGTTTCTCGAAATCATTCCCTCGTCATATTAAATAACTTCTACCAAAATTCTGAAGAAGAATATGTGTTTAGAAGTATGTTCCCTCTTACAGAAATTTTTAGACCTAAAACTGCTTGTATTCGAAAAGGGCAATGATGAAGAAACTAAAACAGCAGCAAAGTGATGGCTTAATAATTATGGGATAGATAACAAAATTATCACTTGATATTTTATATTGAAACCTTTGTTGTTGGCATTATCTACTATATATATTGCAATTTGTGCCCATTTTCAAACGATTATTTTTATTTAAATTTTAAAGAATTAATATACAATATTTTAAAAAAAATTTCAGTTATAATAATAAAATTTTCAATGTCATCTCTAGTTAAATTAATAATGTTATAATTAGATAAGTTATGAATATAAAATAATCTTAGAAGCAGTTGCGTATCAATAGGGTTGCAAGACGGGCAAATTGCCACAGACCCCGGCCCGAGCCATGGCTCCTGGCTCCAGGCAGCCATGGAGCCCGGCCCGAGCCAAGAGGCTATGAATACATGAAAGGCCTGACATTCATTATTAAAAAAATAAAGTAAAATTTATTAATTTTGTATTTAATAAATTTAAGTTATTAACATGATAAATTTAAAAAAATGCATCAAGATTTTGAATGTATTCATTTGAATGAAAAATATATCACCCTGATAGCAATAGTGATAGAAATAGTTATTCACGGATAATCCCGATGCTAGGGACTTTCACGACTTTTAGTTCATGAATATGTACTTATAAAATAAAACGTAGAAATTACCCTTGCCCCCCATGTGCCAATGGGACATTTTTATATTCATTCAATTCCTTCTATTAGTTCACACTCTCCCTCTATCATAAAATACTTTTTATTCATCCACTCAAGTTCAAATAATTTTTTCTTGAACTTGTAGTGGATGGCACTGGATGTTAATACAGTTTTTTCAAATATTAATTCAGTAATTAAATTAAATTAATTAATTTTAGTTTTTTTTAGATTTAAGTTGTATAGATAATTAATATTACTTTTTATATTATTATTTTTTTTATATTACTTGTTTATTAGGGAATCTCGAACATTTCAGGGTTCGAAACTTGAACTTTGTCGTTATCATTGACATTTTTGCTGAACAGAAATCCCGCAAAAGAAATTTTAATAAATAAAATGTTTACTAAAATAACAGGCAATTTTGATTCAATACTCTTTTAAATTAAAAGTTTATAGTATCAACCAAAAATAATGCGTATTTTAAGTAGTGCTTTATCAAAATGAAAATGCAATGATGATACTGTGCATTGAAGGGTTCCCATTCGAAAAATGTGCCACGGGTTTCAGATGGTATAGTTACGCCACTGCTAAGAAGTCTCTTTTATTAAGTTAGTAATTAGTGCAGTAATTCAGTATAATACTGGTTACGGCTGTGGTTATTTTCAAAATGAAAAAAAAAATGTATTATCTCATAATAGTTAAATTAAATATTATCAACTGTTATAGAAATTTTGTTACATTATAACACAGATGAAGTTTGCAAGCTTAATAATAAAAATCTCTATAGATAAATGCCACATGATTTTATCTCCTGACAAAAGTGATTAATCTTTGATTATTAATTATTCTAATTAATAGGGGCATGATTCTCTGATTGGTCATAAAATGACCCCAAGGGAAACATTATTCCACATACTAAGTCATTCTAAAAAAATAATAAATAATAACAATAAAAATGGGAGGCCATTAAAAAAATTGTAGGCTGCTGAATATTCATGATCTATATAAATCATTCCTTTTCCTACCATATTATTATAACCCATAAGAAATTTGGACAAACATGATTAGGCGAAAGGTTCTTATATTTTTGATCTTAACCTTTTGTTATTAATAATAATTAACTCTGAATATTTTTTTCTTAATAATGATAGTTCTTAATTTTCATTTAATAAACTATGCTGCAATTAACTATAATTACAATAAATGCTGCAATGTGAAAACACAATCATTTAAAACGTTTAAAGTGAAAATAAAAATAATTGTTTTTTGGAACACTTTGTTTTTTCGGAAATAATTATTTTTTGGGTTCTTTTTTCCAACAGCACTAAAATTACTTAATTCAATTTTGAAGTTTTAATTTTAAATTAATTTGACAACACAATGAAACAAAGTTATTCTAAATTTACTTTGGTTACATCAATAATGAATTAACCTCGATATCACGTTATGTCTAAATGTTGAAAATTTTTTGAATATTTTTTGCTAATTAATAAATATAAATATATTTGCCATTTCTACACCTAAATTAAGTATAATTAAACATCTTTCAACTGACACTAAAACATTTACTAATGAAATATTAACGAAATATTATATGGTTATATTTTTTAAAAATTATATTTGATCATTATAATTGTAAATAAGTATGGCGTTGCCATTATGATATGGCCAGAAGGCATTTGAAAGTTTCTTTGATGAAATTAGGAGGATATGTTCATGGATTTATCTACTTTTTCCATATCTATTATTGACACGATTAGCCGATTGTGCAGATGATAAATTGATGATGATCCATGGAACATTCACGTCAAGTTAATGATCAATGATGTTGGCTTCAATGACTCATGATAAAATAATCGAAATAATCGAAAAGGAATTCCAGAAAAAATGGCGGCAAGGAGACGAAAGGATTATGATTGATACAGAAAATAATTAGGCGTACACGCTCTCTAGCTATTTTTAGAAACATCGAATGAACAAGAAGATCCTTTATAAAGGAAATAAAATAAATCAAACATTTCATCTTACATAAACAATTTGTATACAATTACACTGAAATGATAAGTGATTTTTAATCTTATTTATTTTACCTTTCATCATTTTTAGGTTCCTTTTTTTCATTGATAATTTTGAGTAAATACTCAATGGAATTTTTTATCTTGAATATCTTTTTGTCTGAATAATAACACGGGAAGGTCATTTAGTTTGTAAATATAACTTTAGTGTATCATTACTTTATATTATGTGCAGACAATCTACTTTAATACCAGAACAAATATTTATATTATCTTCAATGCACTTCAAAGATATAATACAGATATGATAAAAAATGTTCATGGTGAATAGGATATGATAAAATGCTTGTTGATAATTAGGTTTATTTTTTCGATAAAAAAATCTTGTTTTAAAAATACTATTAATATATAACAATAAGGAAATCAATATAGTTAATAGTAAAAAAAGTAATTAGTTAGGGTTGTTTTTTAAATTAAAGAAAGATGCATTTTATTTTTATTTCTGATTGCGATTTGTTTAAAATTAAATAAAAAAATGATGAAAGGGAAATAGTTTAAACTACGAGTTTATTAATAGATAATTTATTATAGCATATTACAATTAATATTAATAATATGAGTAGTGCTTTATATAAAAAATAAATTAATTTTAATTTTAATGCTAATTTTTTTTAATTTCATGATATGATGACCCACTACTTTTATTTTGATGACAATCTGGATATTTATGATATCTTTTTGCCAAAACACCCACACATCTAATTTGAGAGACCATTTAACAAGTATAATTTTCAAATGTTAAATATGTCACACGTAATTTAATACGAAATTTTATACCACTCTATGCTTTGTTTCTTTTTGCTGCTAATTATTTTTAACAGATTTAAACTAAAAAAATCTAGATTTGTTTCTATGAATTAACAGCAAATATTCTTCTTACAAAATAATTTAGATTGAATAATCAA
>BPLQ01009579.1:68698-79160 GCA_021605075.1 Caerostris darwini | reverse complement strand
TGGTACGACAGGCTTCATGTCTGAATCCTGGTCGTGGTTTGGATGTTTGATAGTAGTGATTTGGAATCCACGTTAACCTGTAAGTCACGGTCTAATTAGCGTAAAGTGTGCTCAAAATGACCGTAGAGCGACAAATCAAACTTATTATTGATCATGACATTATTCTCAATATGTCGCTTTTATAAGGATAGAAGAGATTTATATCAGACTAATATGCTGAAATTCGAATGTGCTTTTTTTATTTTTGCGAAGTTAATAATCAAAAATGATTATAGAAAAAAATAGTTAAGAGTTCATGTACAGTACATGTATAAAAAAAGGATAACATATATTACTGCAAGGATCTTGCGATAAATTTTGAATAACTTCTTAAATATTTCTCGAAAATAACAACACTTCTTTATACCAGTCAGCGATGAAGAGATTTGACCTATTTTTGGTTTAAATGTGTGAAAAAATTGGGATTCATGCATATTATCCTATAATCAACGTATTTTTTATGCTTTTTTACTTCATAAAAAATACCCAGTTTTCTAGAGATGTACATGGTTCATTTAATGATTTTTTTTTATTATATAGCATATAAAGAGTTACTCTTTTATAACTCGTATATTACTTAAATATTAAATAATATTCAATTTTATACCTGTTTTTAGGAAATTCTTAAAAATTTTTTTTTTGATATTTACTTTTTTTGGAATCATAAATTTTTATGAGCAAATTTTTGTTATTAAATGTTATCCTTTGAAAAATTGCTTAATTTATTATAAGGCTAATTCTATATGTTTATTGAAACACTTTGTATATGATGGAAAATAAATGTATTTAATGTTAAAAAATGAAATAAAAAAATAAATAAAAATAAAATAAAATAAAAACTTTAAATGCAGCATCTATTTTAAGTTAAAAAATAAAATAAAATTTAAAAATTCACATGACATCCACTTGATCATAATTTTAATTCAATTTTATTAAATTAATAAGAAATAAAAGAAAGACAATTTTTAAAAATATTTATTTTCACAAATTAGAAAAAAGAATAAAATATTTAATGGTAAATAAAAGAAATATCTATTTATAAAGATATAACAGTAATTAGTTTCAGAGAGGTGCTTAAAGTTTTGTGAATACAACTGTTTCAAAATTAACTAATACTTTTCATAGTTTTTCAATATTTATAACCATTAGCAAATGTTGAATGAAACAACTCTTACACAAATAAAGTATATTTATGTTATTAACTCATGTGAAACATGTAATTTCAAGGCCTTTGAAGACAGCATCTGCTTTATTTTATTGCCATCTCTGAAAGCCCATTTTCATTACAAACACAAAGCAGGTGATTAAAAAAATATGAAAGACATATGTCACATAATAACAGCACGCGAATAACATTTTACCAAAAACAACATTAATTAGTTTTTTACTCTGTTCATGTAAAGAAAGGAACAGATTTTATCTCACATGGCGAAGTTAAATAAATAAAAAAAAAAATCAATAAACATTACACAAATGAATAGGAGGGGGTGTCCCAGGTATGGAGGGGGGAGGGATGTAGCCGAGTGATTTAGCGCACGTGCACTTAGATCCCAAAAAGGATTAAAGCAGTGTTTATATAAGAATGGGAGAACGATAGCGGGGCCTTGGTGTTTACCTTAAATGTCAAGATAAGGTTTGGTACCAATTTGACGTCGCGCATGTGTTCGCTCATCAGCTCAAATAAACAGGGAAGTTGCAAACGATTCCTTAAAATGAAGTGCCTGTGTATATGCAATAAGAGAATACTCTTCGGTTGTAGACGATTTTTGTCTACTTCTTTTTTCATTTCGAACGCTCTCCCTTTCCCCTCTTTTTCTCCCTTGTCATAGTTGCCGAGTGGGAGGAGGTTAACCATGATCGTCTTAAAAGAAGACGAGGGATGGAGGGTTAAAAAGAAAAAAAAGATCGTCTGCGTTTGTCGGGAAAGAGGAAAGGCGAGAGGAACAAACAATCGAGGGTTGAGGAAATAATTCCAGATGCTTCGTTGTGATGATGGAACGCATGAGAAGCACACCCGATTTCCACTTGCACAGAAACCCAAGTGTGTACTTAGCACTACTCTTACATGGAAAATATACGTTTAAACTAATTTATATTATTAAAATGATTTCTCCTTTTTTTAGAATACAAGTAAATAAAATAAAATCTACAATTTAATTTATTCAATAATAAAATATCTTGATAATAAGCAATTATTTTAATAATAGACAATTATTTCATTATAATTATTACTTCATTTTATTTTTATTATTTTAATTTTATTATAATAAGCAACTATTTTAATAATAATTAAGAATTAATATAATAAGAAATTACTAAAAAATTCCAAAAAATTTCTTCATTAGTTATTTATTTAGCTATTTAATGATTTTTTTAATTGTTTTAATTCTTATAATAGAAAACTATGAATTAAATGAAGGGAGAAATTATTTAAAAAGACTGAAGAAATACATCACTGAAATTAAAGAGCGTGTAAAATTTACCGGGGTTTTAATTTGTAAAAAATAAATTAATAAAGCTCTGAGCTGATGTTTTTTTCTCTAAAATTTGAGATTTTAAGCATTGGAACCATCTCATAGCATAACATTGATGATTCAAAGTTGGTTTATTGTGCTACAACAATTGGGAACAAGCATACTGGGATCCAAAAATATTTGTTCTGTTCAATGGAAGTTTACATCAAATTAATTACAATATTATATAGATAGCATGTTTTTTTAAATATTTAAATAAATTTATTAATAAATAGAATTTTAACATGAATATATTTGAAAAGGGAGAGCAAACATTCTTGTCACACATTCAAAAAATAAGAAGCTGGAGTATTTTATGACTTGTTTGAAAGGAAGTAATTTCCGTTGCTTTGGCAACGTGGTGAATTTGAAAACTTTTTTTGTTCAAAATTTAGATACAAAACAATAAGCCATTCATTTGTTATCAGAGAGTAAATTAAAATTCATGATTTTATATTTTAATTTAGCAATTATTAAATCAGTTAATGAAATTGTTTAAGTTATTTCTATAATTTTTTTGTTATTAGAAACAAGTGTGTTATTCTAATGACATGGTAAAATAAATTGATTATAAATATTCAGTTGTGTTGAGAAAGATCTAAAATATAATGGAGACAACAGATGGAAATCTATTCCTCCCCATCATCCAGATGGAAAAGGAGAACTGAGGTAACTTTAGCTTGTACTAGGATGTGTGCTTGAAAGTGAAATAAAGTTATAAGTGAAATAAAGCGGGATGAAATATATTTTTAACCAAGGTAAAATGTATTACTGGGGCATTAATTTTAATTTAACTTTTTCACACTATAAGCGTTCACCAGCGTCCTGATTGACACATCATTGATTCTGAAGCCAGAACCAGATCATTGACATATCGTTGATTCTGATTGACATATCATTGATCCTGCAGCTAGATACAGATTATTGACATATTGTTGATTCTGATTGAAATATCATTGATCCTAATGCCAGATCCAGATCATTAACATATCATTGATTGCAAGTGAAGATAATTATTTTAAATGAATGATTTAACAAAAAGTAAATAATTTTAAGCAATGGCCAAATGCTATAAAATAAGTCACTCGTTAATTAACTAAAAATTAAGATTTAGTTGAAGTTGTGTATGGTCAAGACATGTTAATACTCCAAATACTAACTCAAATGCCATCATGTAACATTTATAACGTAAAATACTATTACTAAAATCGTTAATTAATATATATTTTATAACTACTATGTACCCCTTATACTCTAGTGTGGTGCATTTTCTAGGGAACAGCAAGACCTTTTTTTAATTCCCCTGCTGGTCATATTTTTGAAAAAGAACGGTAGACTGGGTGGAGATTGTTACAGAGAGTAACTATCACATTGAATGGCATTGAATGCTTATCGTAGGATTTCTCAAGTACTATAGGTAAATGTGGAACAATAATTCATGAAATTTTTCCTAGAATGTATTTTGAACCCCCTTTTTCTCATTCCAAAGAACGACTTTGAAGTGATGTTATCCATAATAAAGTGATCAACAAACTTATCAAGTACATGCAGGAGCAATTATTATGTAGTTATATACATGTAGGGGCAATTATTTTAAAATACAATGTTGTTATGTTACAACACCATTGTTATTTAATTAACATTGTTATGTAACAACAACATATTTATTGGAAATCAATCCATTACAATAAGAATCACACACAAAGAAGGAACAAGCAGAACAAAGTAAATATACAGTAAGACAGTAATTGACAATAAGTCGGTCTCACACATCTCAAAAATTCAAAGGGGGAGAGAGTAAATAAAGAAGTTAGACATTTTATTTCAGTCCATGAGTCCCCTGGCCTCCCAGTATAATTGCAGGACTTCTCCTTGGCACTGAAAATCCCTGTTAAGTCCTGGGCATTTCAAAAGATGTCCCGAATTCACTGTACAGGCTCTACATATTGGGCAAGTGTTCGAGGCGAGGACATCTATCCTGTCAAGGTGTTCCGCAAGACAATCGTATCCAGTTCTTAATCGCAAGTTGGCAACCGCCTCTTTACGTGGTCTAGTGTTAAAGATTTTTCATCTCTCTTGGAATATTGTGCCACTTTTTGCCCTCAGATTTAATTAGGAGATTATCTTACAATTTCTTAAAAATTTCTCTATGACTATAATTGTAAAATATAATCAATTATCATACATGAGTAGAAACAGCGATATACAGTAAGGTTTTTTTTCTCGTTATGAACTGCGTGTCATACTATTCGTCTGTTTACTATCCATTTCTTGCAGCTTTGTAAGCAAGAAGAGAGAAGACGATCCCCACGTGAGATCCTCCTGTTTACGGAGAAACGCTACCGTGTTCGACATGCGAGGGAAGTCGAACGTCAGCTGTATCCGGTGACGGATATTTAAAAATAGAACGCCGATTGAAGTCGGCCCCTTTCTACCGGCGTCAATGAATCGATGCGCCTGCGCCTCCGACTCTTCATCGCTGATTATCGTCCAGATAACATATCGCCGCGTGGACCTGGTCTTCTTGCCAGACTCATTTCGTAGAGCAGATAGCATTGCTATTATCTAAGTGCTGTTGTCGCCGTTAAGGATGTTGTTGAAATACCTGATATATTTTTTATCATAATGAATTATAATAGACGATAGAAATCCCGAAATATTTTAAAGTTAATCGGAGTGATTCGTAATCGTAAATAAACGTTAAGTAAACAACTTCACTAAAATCATTTTAAATAATGATGCTTTACGCCTCGTGGCGCTGGTCTGGCTAGATTCATTTGGTAGAGAAGATAACATTGCTAGTATTCGAGTTCTGTTGTCGCCGTTAAGGATGTTGTTGAAATGTATTTTAATCATTATGAAATATAATAGGCGATAGAAACATTTTAAAGTTCATCAGAAAGATTTGCAATCGTAAACAAACATTTAGTAAGCATCTTCACTAAAATAATTTTAAATAATGATGTTTTACGACTCGTGGGCCTGGTCTTGTCAGACTCATTTTGTAAAGAAGACAGCACTGCTATTATTCGAGTACTGTTGTCGCTATTAAGGATGTTGCTGAAATACCTGACGATGTATTTTTTTTATCATTATGCATTATAATAGACGGTAGAAACCCCAAAACATTTTAAAGTTCATCAGAACGATCAAGAACGATAGCATATTGCCGCGTGGCCCTGGTCCTGCTAGTCTTATTTTGTAGAGGAGATAGCACTGCTATTATCCGAGTGCTGTTATCGCCGTTAAGGATGTTGCTGAACTGCCTCATGAATTTTTTATCATTATAAATTATAATAGAGGATAGAAACAGTTTAAAGTTCATCAGAATGATTTGCAATCGTAAACAAACATTAAGTAAATATCCAAATTAAAATCAATTTAAATAACAATGTTTTACGACGCGTGGTTCTGGTCTTGCCAGACTCATTTGGTAGAGAAGATAACATTGCTAGTATTCGAGTTCTGTTTCCGCCGTTAAGGATGTTGTTGAAACACCTGATGAGGTATTTTTTTTATCATTATAAATTGTAATAGACGATAGAAATCCCGAAATATTTTAAAGTTAATCAGAGTGATTCGTAATTGTAAATAAACGTTAAGTAAACATCTTCACTAAAATCATTTTAAATAATGATGTTTTACGAAGCGTGGCACTGGTCCTGATAGATTAATTTTATAGAGAAGATAGCATTGTTATTATACGAGTGCTGTTGTCACCATTAAGGATGTTGTTGAAATTACTGATAATATATTTTTTATCATTATGAATTATAGTATATGATAGAAACTCTAAAGCATTTTAAAGTTCATCAGAGGGATTTGTAATCGCAAATAAACATTGGTCTGCACTGTAATAAATTTCATTTAACATCTTCACAAAAATCATTTTAAATAATGATTTTTTTATGACGCGTGGCCCTGGTCTTGCTAGACTCATTTGGTAGAGAAGATAACAATGATAATATTCGAGTGCTGTTGTTGTCGTTAAGGAAATTCCTGATAATGTATTTTTTATCATTATGAATTATAATAGATGATAGAAACTATGAAACCTTTTAAAATTCTTCAGAATGTTTAAACAAACATTGTACTAAATTTCAATGAACATCTCCACTAAATACTCGTACCTTTTAAATAATGATTTTTTATGATGCGTGGCACTTGCCTTGCACATTTTGTAGAGAAACTTCTAGTACAGTTCTAGTTCAGATGCTATTGTCGCCTTTAAGGATATTTCTGAAATTCCATGATTTTCCTATCATCAGAAATTATAATAGATGAAAGAAAATTCGAAACATATTAAAGTTCATCAAAATGCTTTGTAGTCGTTAATAAACATTCTACTATCTAATTTAAATTAACATTTTCTTTACATGCTTTTTAAATAACGGTATTTTATGACGAATGACTTAGTCTTGGTTCCTGATGATAGACTACACGAAAAAAAATCCGAAACATTTAAAAATTCCTCAAAATGATTTTGGTTTGTGACCATTTTTCAGTAATCATTAATTGAACATTGAACTTGCAATTTCCATTGCAAATATCGCAATAGAAATAGATTAAAAAAAAAAATTTTCCGGCAATTTGTTTATAAAAACTGTTGAAACAGTTTTAAAATGATATAATAAAATTCAGTTATCTTTCATAAAGCTAGTCTAGATTAAAAATTTATCTTCAACTGAAATCTTTTAATCTGAGTTAAAATATAATTTTTTTCAAATCCAGTGGAAATCTTTCAAATAATTACTGTACATGAAATTCTGCACCTATATATTTTTACTGCATTTGAATTAATTTTTTCAAGTGACATATATGTTTCTTTATCTCCATCTTTCTGCAGATGATTATTTAAACTCAAATAGATTGTATTATGCACGTTTTGTAATGTTTTACTGCTGAAAAATGGGATATTTTTTTCACCTGGTCTGTAATAGCCTAATAGTTAAAGCATTAAGGTTTTGATTTAGAGCTCAGTTCATAACTCGGTTAGCTAACTGAATAGTAAGACCTCGCATTTAACTAGATAAGGAATTTGATGTCCACAAACTGTAAAGTCCCTCTGTTAAGTTCTAAAAGGAAAGAGATGGTCATAATTCCCCAGATGCTCAAGTTTGCCATCTAGAACGAGACGATTACGAGTCACCCTCAAAATTTTGTAATAAAATGGAACAATGTATATTCACTGAAATGGGGTTAATTGTAAAGTAGTCAGCAAGCTTTTTATTTCATGGGTCGATCGATAGGATCATCAATGCCTCAAAATTGGGAGACAAATTTAAATCAGTTCCAAACAAACTTTTTCTGAAATCCATATTTAATTAATGTTAAATATCTTCAGTGCGTTTCAATTTCAATTCTTATTTATACAGGAATTTCTTTCTCTTATTCCCTTTATCTAGAGTTCAGTTTATAGTTCAGTTAGATAACTGAATATTAAATCTTCGCCTTTAAACAAATAATGAGTCTGATAAGCGCATCGACTGTAAAGTTCTAAAATGAGAGAAATGTTTATAATACCCCTGATATTCAAGGTTGGCATCTGTTTATCTTCAATATGCAATAAAATGTATTAACATATATTCATTGAAATTGGATTAATTGTAAAGTAGTCAGAAAGCTTCGTTATTTCATGGGTCATGGGTCGATCAATAGGATCCTTAATGCCTCAAAATTGGGAGAAAAATTTAAATCAGTTCCAAACAAAATTTTTCTGAAATCCATCTTTAATTAATGTTAAATCTCTTCAATACATTTCAATTTCAGTTCTAATTTATACTGACACATCTCTCATTTATTATTTACTTGAGGCTTTGTCTCCTTCTTTCTTAATCGATCATAATTAATAAAAATAAATATGCGACACATTCAATTAAGATGACACTCTTCCCAACTGCTTTCAGGGATAGCTTTTCAGATATTTACAGCAGAAGCAGCATTCAGATTAAGTATTCTGCATATGAACTAATTTTTCTAAGTGGCGTATATCCATTTCTTCATTTCCATCGTCCATGGATGACTTCCTCAGGCGCCGTCGAGGTGACAGAACTGTTAAAGAAAACATCGCGGATGACAATTTTCTTTATGTCCCAGTGATATACGAGAAAGGAGGCGACAATCCACTTTGCCAGCTCCTTGCCTTGCTAACTGAATAGTAAATCCTACCATTCAAACAGATAATGAGTTTGATAAGTCCACAGATTGTAAAGTCCCCCTGTTAAGTTCTAAAAGGAGAGAGAGATGGTGATAATTCTCCTGATGCTCAATGCTAGCCTAATAGTTAACGCATTAGAGTTTTGACCTAGAGCTCAGTTCATAGCTCGGTTAGCTAACTGAATAGAAAGTCCTCGCATTTAGCTAGAAAATGAGTTTGGTAAGTCCACAGACTGTAAAGCCCCTCAAGTTCTAAGGAGAGAGATGCGGATAATTCCTGTGATGCTCAAGTTTTGCTTCTGGGGAATTCGAGTCATCCTCAAAATTATGTAATAAAATGTACCAATGTATATTCACTAAAAATGGGGTTAATTGTAAAATAGTCAACAACCTTCGTTATTTCGTGGGTCGATCAATAGGATCATCAATACCTCAAAATTGGGAGAGAAATTTAAATCTTTTCCAAACAAACTTTTTCTAACATCCATCTTTTAAATAACGTTAAATCTCTTCAGTACATTTCAATTTCAGTTTTAATTTATACTGTTCTTTTATTACTTGCGTGAGGGTTTGTCTCTTTCTTTCTTAATGATCATAATTAATAAAAATAAATAAACGGCTCTTTCAATTTAGAGATGACACTCTTTCCAACTCCTTTCAGGGATAGCTTTTCAGATATTTCCAGTATCCAGCAGCATCCAGATTAAGTATTCTGCATATGAACTAATTTTTCTAAGTGGCGTGTATCCATTTCTTCATTTCCATCTTCCCATGGATGACTTCCTCAGGCGCCGTCGAGGTGACAGAACTGTTAAAGAAAACATCGCGGATGACAATTTCCTTTATGTCCCACTGATATACGAGAACGGAGGCGACAATCCTCCTTGCCTAGCTTTTCCTTTCCATTAGCAAAATAGCACTCTCATGTTATGCATTCATCTCTCTCTCTCTTTCTGGGATGATGCATTGAGAGGATGGAGAGCAAAAGGGATCGACGTTTAAAGGGACCGATCCTCTTCTGGAGAGAGAGAGAGACGCCACTCTGCTTTTGAAGTGATTGGTTTTGACACTCTCGTTTAACACTCCACTTAACCCATCCGGGAATTTCTTCTTCTTCGTCTTTTTCCTTTTTCTTCTTCTTTCGTTCTTTTTGGGATGAAGGAATTGGAACGATAGGGGTAGGGTGGATGGGGGTGGAGGATCGGAATGCTTTTATTTGGCGCCTATGGAAATGCTGAGAAAGCGAAATGACAAAATATTTCTCGGAGTGGTCTCTTCTTAGAAACGATTCAAAAGAAAGAACATTTATAATCCAGCTTAAGAGAAATTATTCATCGCCAGAAGGCTGGAAAATGAGAAAGATAGTAATCGATCGTGACACTGGAAATGATCTTTTAATGGTTTTAAGTTATATTTTAGTTTAAAAAGATACTATTTATATGCCTTAAAGACATGTTATGCAAGAGAATAATAAAAATTTGAAGTTAGTTAACCTAAAATAATGATAAACAGTTATTGTGAAATATGCTAATAATATTATTGACTAATTTTAACAACAACAGTAGGTAATGTACTCAAATAAATGCTGACATAAAAAATGTGCTTTTATTTTGTTAATAAAGCAGTAAAATCTTTGAAGAAAGATTTATTAATGAGAAATCATTATTTAAGGACAACTCAACGATTTTTCATTAATAAATCTTTCAGTTATCCTTAAATAATGATAGACGTAATTATCCTTCAATAATGATAGA
>BPLQ01009579.1:0-55018 GCA_021605075.1 Caerostris darwini | reverse complement strand
TTGCTTTTCAAGCGGATTGGTTAATTAACATTTTTACTTTGAAAAGACATATGATAAGCATTTTTTTAAAGTCTTCTAGATTTTAACAAAAGAATAAATCGTGTTGAAAAATTCTATCACTAGTTTAATAAATTTATAACTATTAGAAAAAGTATTTTCTAATTTATTCAGGCTAGACGATAAAAATTTTCGGCAACAAAACGCTCGACTTAATTTTTATTCTATTTATTTATTATTTTTTTTTTAAAGAATCTATTTTCTGTTGAGTATGTAGACATTAGTCATCAGTAAATGTGTACTTCAAAAATTCAATATGTCTTATGGAATATGTCTTTTATGGGATATGTCTTATGGAATATGTCTTTTATGGAATCAATTATGTCTTATATGGGAAAAATATGCTGCATTTTAAAATTATGTACAAAATAATAGGGTTTTAATGTATTAAACTCAGTCTATTTGAATCCAAAAATATTCATTAAAAACAATTTCAGGTCAGGATATTAAAATATCATAAAATAAAAACCAATTTATTAATCATTTTTGGACTTGCTTATTACAAAAATTGAACTAAATACTGAAATATTTACTAAATCAATGCATTTTATATATTTTCTATTCTATTCTATTCTATTATTTATTTTACATACACATATTAGAAATTGACATATCATTGGTAAATTTCAAGATCTTTATCTTAGTGCCTTATTTTTTTGCTGTAGGGAAAAGCTACAATGAGTGTATATTGCTACGGCTTTGCAAGTGTAGGTGTGTGGGAGTATGTTTGCTTTAGGTAGAAAGATAAAGTTTAAATAAAATTCTTTTTTACAACGTTGCTTTAATAATTATGCGCATTTTTATGCAATATTATTTATTTATAGTAATGGAAGGAATATTCCTTCATTAGAATTACATAAATAGTAAGTAATCTTCATTCATTAGAATTACATTAATTGTAAGTAATCTTCATTTATACATTGCTCTCAGAATGGTATGCACATTGCATTCATTGCTGTTGTTCATAAGCCATTATTCTTGAACAGATTTAATATATAGTCTGTAATATTCTTTTGTTCTATACAAAAGATGTAATAAAAACAAACTGATTATCAGCTTATAAATTCAAAGAAGACATAATAAAGAAATACATACTATAGATCAATGATAATAACATCACGAAGAAAGATTATAATCTTTCTAAGATGGATCTATGCAATTTCTTCAGGATTTTGGATTTTTGAGATGGATTCATCATGATCTATCAATGATGGATCTGCGAGATGATTTTGATACACTAGAAATCTTTTAAAGACGTTTTAAGGCTTTCAGTTCAGTTCATTTTATGATAGCCCATATCAGATCTTCTATGTTAGATTTTCGCAAATTTTCAGGGAGTTTTAAAAATACGGTAACAACTTCATAAGGAAGGAATATTACTTCATTAGAATTACATCAACAGTAAATAATCTTCATTCATTAGAATTATATCAATAGTAAGTAATCTTCAATCATTAGAATTACATCAATAATGAGTAATCTTCTATCATTAAAATTACATCAGTAGTAAATAATCTTCATTCATTAGAATTACATCAATAGTAAATAATCTTCATTCATTAGAATTACATCAATAGTAAGTAATCTTCATTCATTAGAATTACATCAATAGTAAGTAATCTTCAGTCATTAGAATTACATCAAGAGTAAGTAATCTTCAATCATTAGAATTACATGAGTAGTAAATAATCTTCATTCATTAGAATTACATCAATAGTAAATAATCTTCATTCATTAGAATTACATCAAGAGTAAGTAATCTTCAATCATTAGAATTACATCAATAGTAAGTAATCTTCATTCATTAGAATTACAATAATAGTAAATAATCTTTATTCATTAGAATTATATCAATAGTAAGTGATCTTCATTCATTAGAATTACATCTATACTAAGTAATCTTCATTCATTAGAATTACATCGTATGAAGGAATATTTCTTCATATGATATTATGAAAATTACTTCTACACAAATCACTCAATAATGTATAACTGTGGTTCATGATCTTTGACGATCAAGTCTTTCAAAAAATTAACTAGCCGATGATTTTAGAGAATTAACTATATAGCTGCATTCAACGTAGCAAAATTATATATTAGGAATTTAATTATTTACGCATAATGATGGTATTTTTTTTATCTGAAACAAAATCTTGAAATGATGTCATTTAACCTTTTTGGAAAAACCAATGAAGCATACTATATTTTAATAACATTTTTCATAATTGGTAGTTAAAAGATGTCTGAAAAATTTGACTAGGACAGACAGTAAGCATATAACTAGTTTCAGAAAGAAAAGAAAAATTTCTAATAAAATAGGGACATTTTTCTTTCAATCTTATACTTCCAATATATTTTTTTCATAGATCCGGTTTTTCAAACTTGTAGAAAAAAAAAAACTTTAAGAAAAATAGAGAAAAAAATCTAATGATAGCGATACCGTAGTCGGATTTGCGAACAGCCATCGATAAGGGAAGTCACTTCCGATGAAGTTAAAGACACCGTTCTCTGTGTAAAAGAGGGAGGATGTAAAATTATCCCCTTAAATCGATGGGAAAGATAAGGAAGAATTCGGTATTCTTTTCTACTTTTCTTTTTCTGATTGCTTTATATATAAAAAAAAAAGAAAATGACACTTTATCATTGGAGTGGAAAAAGAGTTTTTTCTTTTTTTTTTTTAAATCTTTCTGTTCGATAAAATCTTGCATTAAAGCAACTTATGTTTAAAGAATATGGTAGTCACCTGTTTTTCGTCAATTTTTAATCTGATTATTTCGATTAATAAATTATACATGATTCATAAGGAGTAATGTTATAAAGGCTGTTTGAAAAATGCAATTAAATATCATTAAATACTATCATAATTATAATCATCATTAATGAAACCTTTTGTACTGCTTTATGTATCTAAATATGTATATTTTATATGTACAATATTGCTTTACGTGCATCAGTCCTCGCATGTACAGGAAGGTATATGAACTTCATCACAAATTTGGAGAGGTGATAACAAGCATAGGGGCATGATGGCCAAGTGAATAATTTTGAATTTTCAAAACTTGTTATAAACACTTTCTGATATTTTATAATTGTTAATGATGCTTTAATTGCTCTCTTGCAATCTGCTGTATAATTGAGAAGGTCCTTTCAGTTTTTCAGTTTTTGGTAAATATATATTGACAATTTTTATTTTTATACTTTATGTTAGATAAGTCTCTTCTATACTTATTTAGTTTCATTTTTTTAAAAATTTTTTTCTTATTTTTTAGTCTTTTTCAAAATTTTGGTTTTTGAATTATATTTAAATATATGTTTTCAATTTAAAATCTAGCATTTTTTTTTCTTAACAATGAGCTAAATACAGCAAAATGAACAGTTTTAGTCTCTCTTCTGCAGAACATGCTTTTAATACTCTGAAATTTATAATACATGGCATAAATTTATCAAGTTGGCTCTATTTATTATATATACTACTGTGCTCAAAATGTAAGACCGATTTTTTTTCAAAAACTCTTTATTTATTCTTCCAAATTTATTTCCTCGCCTTCAAAGTAATCCCTTCCGGACACAATGCAGTTAAGCCAACTTTTTGTCCAATCCTCAATGCATGTTAAAAAGTCATCGGCAGGAATGGTCTTCAAAGCACGCGCCGATTCACGTTGAATCTCTTCAATCGACTCAAAATGGTGTTCCTGGAGTGGTCTTTTGAGTTTAGAGAATAGCCAGAAGTCGCACGGTGTGAATACGGGGGTTGTGGATCGATATGGGTTTCATATTTTGCGAACGAAAAATCAATGCAGTGTGAGCTGACGCATTCAGTGGCTTTAGTACCAATCGATATTTGATGCGTTTGAGGCCCAAAATGGAATTCACGATCCTTTTGAAATTCCAACATCATTAGCAAGATCTCTAATTGTAAATCGACCTGTTTGCAAGCACCAAATGTTTAATTTTTTGGACGTGAGCTTCGTCAATTGAGGTTGAGGGCCAACCAGAGGGCTTTTCGTCTTCAACGTGTTCTTTGCCTTCTTTAAACTGTTTATACCGCTTGTAAACATCTCTTTTCGATATAGGAATGCTCACCGAATGCTCTTCTCCAACATTCTATACGTTTCCGCAAACAAAATTTAATGCCTGTTCTTTGCACAATTAATTCAGACATTTCAAAAATCGCCGGAATCAGTTTTAGCGTCTCACAAAGCTAAGCGTAACTCAAACATTAATGAATATTTTGACGTCAAATTTCACACTGATGTCAAGCACAGTGGCAACAATCCAAAAAAGAAAAAAAAAATTAAAATTCCTTAAAGGGCTTAAGGAATTTTAATTTTTTTTTCTTTAATTTTTTTTTAATTTTTAAATTAACTTTAAACTTTAATTTTTTTAATTTTTTTTTCTTTTAATTTTTTTAAATTTAAAATTGGTCTTACTTTTTGGACACTGTAGTATATGCACAAGAAGTAGCTGAATCTATTTTTTTAACTTGAAGTACTTGAAAAATCTGTCATTTTTGTAAAACATATGCTTCAACTTTCATATAGTGATAATAAAATTTAGGGAAATATTTTTAGAGCGCAGTTTCCCTTATGAAGTTATATTTGTGAAAGTTTGGTTATATTGCATATATTCCATTTAAATTTTCAATCACTGTATTCAGCCGCACCTTTATTTAAAATATTCAAACAATTAAAAGCAATTAGAACTCGAAAAACAAACCCTTTACTCCTATTTCAAATGAGTCTCTTGAAGTCTTTCTGATCATCATAAACACTTTGATGCGTGACTATTAACAGATCATATCACGAGAGACCTTCGAAAACTGACTAACGTTTTAATATGTATTGCATTTTCCTTCCAATCTGAAACAAATCGTTTTGAAGAGCGATCTGACTGGTTGACGTTTTCTTTTGGAGCTATTTAGCCCCAGGGGGCTCCATCTTCGAAATGACAGGGTAAATGCAGTTAAAACAATGAAAATTGCCCAGACTTTTATTTACAAATATAATAAAATTAACAAACAAATAATAAAAATAATGAACACAAATAGTTATAACAAATAATTAAAAAATAAATTAGAAATTAGGCTAAATTTTTGCGCGGATATTTTAAATCATAATTGGCGACGTAAGAGTCAATCTCCCGGATTGCAGTATTTTCATGTGTGTTAATAAGCGTGTCAAAATATTTAACAGAGATGTATTTAAGAAAATCTTTTAACCAATGAATGCTGATAGCTTTATAGACATCAGAATTGCGCATGAACCATTTAGTAGAAGTCATTTTGCGGATAGTTATATTTTGTAAAGTTTCAAGCGTTTTTAAATTAGATTTAGCTGTATAGGACCAGACCGGAAAAGCGTACGTGAGAATTGGGCGAAGCATAGCAGTAAAAGGAAGAATTTTGTTATCCCTGATCATGGTAGAATTTCTATTTATAAGGGGATAGAGTTTTCGTAAGGCAATACGAAATTTGGCTTTGGGGTACAGAAGATGCTGTTTCCAAGTTAAATGCTGATCCAGAATAACTCCTAAATATTTAATTTGACTATTTCAAGGGATAATATTAGTGTTGACACACTACACAATTAATCACGGGTTTTTTACGTTTATTTCCAATAGAGAAGAAAACAGCTTCAGTCTTATAAGTGGGTGAAAAGCGATTGTGAGTTTCATTCACAGCTCATTCATTGAAATGTAGATGCTGCAGTAAAAAAACAATTACAGAGAAAGCAACAAACTGCAAATTTTATTGGTCACTGAGAATTTGATAAATTTAAGTGACAATTAAGTTCTTCAAATGAAGGGAATTAAGTTTAAATTAATAATTTTTTTTCATAATAAATGACTACAATATTAATAGATATTTTTAACATAATACATTAACTTTATCTCTAATTTGTCCAATATTGAACTCATTTGAATTTTCGAAAGGTGACATCAGTCAATAAATTAAATGGTTCTCTGCATAATAAATAACAACTGAAATTGAAGTTGGAAATGAGATTTTTCAGCCCCAAATTACCTCTGGAAATGGATGGGAGGATTAAAATTTCATCTCAAGGGGATTAATATCATCCATTTTATTAAAACTTTCCTTTAAATATTCTTAATTAAGCCCCACCAGCTGCCTACCTCAAGGTAATACGTGCATTGCCCCTGTACATGTAAGCACATATAGAAAAAAAAAATGCCCTGCTCTTATAACGGGTGGGGCTGAAATGCACCTCGTGGGGGGGACGGGGATCAAATCGATAAGGGGCTTTTTCTGGGGGGTGGGGATGAAGAAATGAAGGCATCAGGACGAGGAGGAGATAGTAGGGGGAGAAAAAAATCTAAGCGAAAATTCCCAGTAAGGAGGTGGGGGTGGGGAAGAAGACACGTAGGCCATCTGGCGGTCAACAGCTTGGACAGACTCGTATTATTGCTTTTTGAAAAATTGCTGGGGTCAGTTACTCTGAAATTCGTTTTGACACGTCATTGAAATCAGTTAAGTCAGCAGGTTGGAACGAAAAAAAAATCCTATTCATCAGCAGTTGGAAGTGGCACGTCCATTTTTTTTTGTCAGCTTCAATATTTGAGAGCTTGAGAGTGAAAAATTGGGATCGCCTGAAGAGATTCATGGTATTGTTAGGGAGATGCCGGGATAATAATCTTTTAATGATATCAATCTTTAATTCCTCTTAATAGGAAAGTCTTGTTATTAGAAATATTTATTTCATCATTTTTTGTTTTCCTGCTTGATTTTCTAAGATAAAATTAAAAAAAAGAATTTTTTTTTAAATAAAACTTTAAGAAAAAAAATCGTATTATTGTTTTAAAAAAAATTGCTTGATCAGTTACTCTTGAATTCGTTTTGATATGTAATTGAAATCAGTTAAGTCTGCGGGTTGGAACAATCAGTTCAAAAAAAAAAGTCGCATTATTGTTTTTTGAAAAATTGCTGGGGTCATTTAACTTTAAATTCGTCTTGACTTTTCACTGAAATCAGTTAAGTCAGTAGGTTGAAACAAAAAAAAATCCTATTCATCTGCAGTTGGAAGTGGCAAGTCCATTTTTTTTTAGCTTTAACATTTGAAAGCTTGAGAGTGAAAATCCTGAAGAAATTTATAGGATTTTTAGGATCATATCGGGATGATAATCTTTTAAAGATATCAATCTTTAATTACTCTTAATAGAAAATCTTATTAATAAAGATATTTATTTTTTTAGTTCTTCAGTTTTCCTGCAAGGTTTCATAAAATAAAATTAATAAAATAATAATTCTTTAATATATTATTTAAATATTTTCTAAGAGAGTTGTCACATAAATACATCACGATTTCTTTCAATTTTCGAGGGCGTTTCTTTGGATAACTACTAATTTTATATTAGAATTATCTCTGCCAATGGACCATCTCTAATTTCAAATCTTTAGATATCTTCAACAGCAGATATGAAATCGCCTTTTAATCTCCTGAAGCTCCTTAAATCTGTAATAAAGACTGAAGACTGAAGCTACGATTACAGCACTTTTAAAAAGATGTCAACCAAAACCATTCAACCGCTAAACAGTTTCCTACCGGGTCCCCTTAATCACCTGCCTTGCATAGAACCCACCCTCTTTACAAACTGTTCTGCACCTCCCACTGAAAATCTTTGTCACTGTTCTTATCTTCTTGGAGATAGACTGTAAATAATAGTCTGAAATATAAATTATAAAGTATTTTATTGTACTGTTTGGTGAAAAATAAGTGGAGTCTAATTTTAAACTTTAACGAATTTTTAATTTTCTTTTCGTTGTAACAACAGAATCAATTTTATAAACAAAAAGAAATAGAATAATACAAAATTGTGAATTAATATTTAATATAACAATTTTTAAAAATTAATAATAATTTAAATAAAAAATTTCTTCCATTAATAGGACTGAACAATATCACTTCATTATTAAAAATTTTGAAAACGAAATTTTTATCTTATAAGAAGATTGTGAAATCTCAGAAATTATTGTTGCTGTAATGCAGCTGGCAATACAGATACAGTCAAGTTTTATGCCATAAACAAAGGCTGCACCGTTATAGTACTACCCAGGGAGCATTGTAGCTTGAAAATATGATACGGGCGTGAGTAACACTACCCCAACAACGTTCTACGATCAAATTAGACATGGACTCACGGTTTAAAATGGATTCCGAACCACTACAAATATTCGTGCCACCGCTGGGATCTGAACCCGAAACCTGAGGTACGGATCGCCAGAGTGTTAGCCACTCGACCATCAGGCCCTATGGCAAAAATTAATTTTTAAATATTTTTTTTAAGATGTGTAGCCGGTAATTAGCGACTGGAGAGTTGTCACATAATTACAGCGCAATTTTTTTCAATTTTCGAGGGCGTTTCTTTAGGTAACTATTACTTTTATATTAGAATTATCTTTGCCAATAGACCGTCTATAATTCCAAATCTTTGGATATCTTCAACCGCAGACTTGAGATCTCCTTTTAATCTCCTGAAGCTCCTTAAATCTGTAATAAAGACTGAAGACTGAAGCTACGATTACAGCACTTTTAAAAAGACGTCAACCAAAACCATTCAACCGCTAAACAGTTTCCTACCGGGTCCCCTTAATCACCTGCCTTGCATAGAACCCACCCCCTTTACAAACTGTTCTGTGCCTCCCACTGAAAATCTTTGTCACAGTTCTTATCTCCTTGGAGATAGATCCTTTTAAAGACATCTCTTGGAGACAGATTCTACGAACCTACGTTTCCAATTCTCATTACACGCTATCTGTTCAGCCATCGAACATCTTATTCGAACATAGCATTCGAAAAGAACGAAAAGTGAAAAGAGGAATAATCGTGTCTGTCGTCTGTCAACCGACTTGGTGTGGCGCCAAACCATGCGGAAAAAAACCCAAGGAAACACCCATATTAAAATCTTCGACTTATTTAACGAAATTCATTAATGCCAAGAGTTCAATCAAGGCCGGGATGTAGAAAGAATAATAATAAATAAATAAAAAAAAAGTGTGTATTTGTGTGTCCGCCGTTTTATGATGGTGTTTTTTTCCCTTCAAGTCTGTTCCAATTAACGACGCGGGAGGATTGAATTGGAAGAGGACATGTCAAAAAGAACCAACCCGGGTTTGCTGGCAGATGGGTGGCGAACATAGACGCCCGAAGCCGGTCCCTTCAAGGTCGCAGTTAACAGTTTTAACTGATGAAGTTTTTGTTTTGATTTCCTGCACCCTGTCGTCATTGAACCGACTTAATTGTTTTTTCGGTCGAGTGAGTCAGGTTCTACTTTTCGTTTGTCTTTCTGTTTGAAATGGGTGTAATGCTTTTCACTTAATAGAATCTATTCCGTTGTCTCTCTATTTGTCATATTGAAAACTGGTACTGGAAAATTATTTATACACATGGAGCTATAAATTTATCCGCAGTACTGTAAAAAAAACTCACTATTTAATAAGTTTTAGGGATATTTTTTAAAATTGAAAAATAATGTGAATATAGTGGAAATAAAACAAGCATGAGTTTCTGTTAATAACCAGTGTTGGAATGGATATATCTGTTATAAAATGATTAAATCACAAAAATTGTTAATTTAATACTGCCCATTTCATAAAAATGGTATCTCATAAAAATGTCTGGAAATTTCTAATTCAGTATCAATAGTATAACAAATACATATTTATTAAAAAGGAACGAATATTTATCATAAATATTTATTAACATGTTTAAATTATTATAATTATTAATTTAATAATTGTAGATTATTATTTTAAAAATTCATGTTTTAATCATGTTTTTTAAAATATTATTTTAAATAATATTTATTAAGGGGACTGATAGCCGAGTGACCAGCGCATTGAGGCTCGGTGCCACAGGGTTCGAGTCCTGGCGGTACCATGGTTGTTTATAGAGCTACGGAATCCATTTTAAGCCGTTGGTCCCTATATAATATGTCTGTAGAGCGTTGGGCGTAATGCTGACAACCCTAACCCGTAAAAAGAAAGCATCTCCTGTCTCGAAATGTGTTGTTGTGTGAAACATCTCCTTTTCCTGTTGTGTCCAGAAGGCTTTGGCCCACCAAGGAGCTGTTGCAAAAATGAAGACTAATAATATTTATTAAAGAACATAAGAACGACGATCACGATTAAAAAAATCAATCATTGAATCAAGATTTTTTAAATATTATTTTAACTAACAACCATTCATGTTAAGTTTTATCATAAATCATCTTTGTGTTTATCAGTAATATAATAAATATCTAAAACTTCCTTAGAATTGAGTTAGTATAGTTTTTGCCACGATGTTGATATTGAAAACATTCGAACTATTGAAATACGACCTTGGAAATACTCTCATTATTTATTATACATTCATTAGCGTCATTCAACAGCTCATATTTCTTTTGTCCACACAGAATGTCAGATGGAAATTGTCGTATTACTGAAGGATGAGATTTTAAAAAATATCGATGTTATCGAATGTTACCGTGACTTTAGTGTCATTATTATAATAGATCAGTTGTATTTTTGTCTGCCTTTCTATCAGCAAGATAATTGATATTGCTTTATATTTTTAAAACACAGTTTATTTATTGTTAAAAGATATGGTGAAATCGATTGTGCTTAATAGTTTAGCAGCAACATTTGATGAATGTATAGTTAGAATGATATTTGGAAATGTAAATAAATAATAAAATGAAGTAATTAAATGCAAGATCACGCCTACAAATATTTTAAGATGACCATTTCTGGATCCTTTACGAGGCTTGCCTATGATCACGAGATGCAACACAGATAATCAATTTCTTTTCAGCTCTGGCCCTGGAACATATAATCAAATTTATTTTGAATCTTTGTTGTTTACTTGAATCCTTAATAAAACTTAGTTTCTTTAAGGATTAGACCATTTCTGGATATCATTACGAGCCGTGTCTCTAATCCCACGATGCCATAAATACAATCAATTTCGTTTCAGCTTTGGCCCTGCAATAGAGAATTAAGTTTATTTTGAATCGCTGTTGCTTACTTGTTGTTTACTAATCTCTGTTGTTATCCTTAATAAAACTAATTTAATAAATGAAATAATTTTTGAGAAATTCCACATTAACTGCAACTTTACACTTAAAAATATTTTAAGATAACCATACTACAGTGCCCAAAAAGTAAGACCATTTTTTTTCTCAAAAACTCTTCATTTATTCTTTTAAATTTATTTCATCGCCTTCAAAGTAATCCCCTCCGGACACAATGCACTTATGGCAACTTTTTTTCCAATCCTCAATGCATGCTAAAAAGTCATCGCAGGGATGGCTTTCAAAGTGCGTGATGACGTTGAATCTCTTCAATCGCCTCAAAATGGTGTCCCCGGAGTGGTCTTTTGAGTTTAGGGAATAGCCAAAAGTCGCACGATGTGAATACGGTGGTTATGGAACGATATGGGTTTCATTTTTGGCGAAAACGTCACGAAGAATCAATGCAGTGTGAGTTGACGCATTCAGTGTTTTCGGTACCAATCTAGATTTGATCCGTTTGAGGCCCAAAAGGGCATTGACCGATCCTTTTGAAATTCCAATGTCATCAGCAAGGTCTTGTAAATCGACGGTTTGCAAGCAGCAAATCTTTAATTTTTTGGACGTGCGCTTCGTCGATTGAGGTTGGTGGTCGACCAGAGGGATCTTCGTTTTCAACGCGTTCCTGCCTTCTTTGAACTGTTTATACCACTTCTAAACATTTCTTTCCGATATAGCAATGCTCACTGAATGCCTTCTGCAGCATTCTATACGTCTACGCAAAAAAAATTTAATGCATGCTCTTTGCTCAATTAATTCAGACATTTCAAAAATTGTCGGAATCAGTTTTAACGTCTGACAAAGCCAAGTGTAATTCAAATATTTTGCCGTCAAATTTCACACAGATGTCAAGAACAGTGCCAGCAAACTAAAAAATAAAAATAAAATGGAAATTCCATAAGTACCGGGAATTTTAAATTGAAAATTGGCCTTACTTTTTGGACACAGCAGTAGTAGACCATTTCTGGATCCTTCAAGATGCAACAAAGTCAATCATAGTCTTTTCAGCTCTGGCCTTGAAACATAAAATCAAGTTCATTTTGAATCCCTGTTGTTTACTTGAATCCTTAATAAAACATAGTTTAATAAATGAAATAACTTTTGAGCAATTCCACATTAACTGCAACATCACACAAAAATTTTAAGATAACCATAGATTTATCAATATAAATGCACAACTAATCAAGTATCTATATGAAAAAAGGAATAGAATTAAGATGCGAGGTGTGGTTCTTTTCACTATAAATTTTCCTCCAACGATTCTTGTAATGTAAATGCCATTCTCTGAGGGTCGGAATAGAATTGATTAAATCTGACATCCCCTCCCCCTTTCTTCGCGTCTGCCTATTAATCAAACACCGCTGATATTCGGTTGTTTGAAGTAGTCCGCCAGTCGCATATGAATCCCCCTGATCGTTGCTAATTCGCGGCTGCGATTTCAAAAGAAGCATGGGGGGCTACTCAGCCCCCTTTTAATTGCAATCGAATGCCGGATGTAACTGGAACCGTCGAAGTTGAAGGAGTGGGTGTGATGGATGCCGATTGTTAAGACGTGGGGTCTGCATTTAATAAGGGTCCTTGGAGGGTGCATGGAGGCCTGTAATAAAGAAAAGTAAGGGGTAGAAGTTCTGAAGAGGCTTATTCGGTTTCTTACTTCTCGGGAAAATTTAAATTAAACGCGAGGGGTGTAATCAGCAGAGGAATTCATCTTTTGCGGGGTGATGGAAGATCTTCATCACCCCCAGAGATGTATTACCACTGCTAGATTCAGATCTCTTCTATTCAAATTCTTACTAAAACAGGAGGATTAAAATAATTTTTTTAAACAAATTTTACATTTAATGCGAATACGATTTATAAGTAACAATAATTTCATTCATTTTTCTGAATATATATATTTTTTAAATATTTATTTACTACTTTAAATAAATTTTGAATCCAAGGCGGAGGTTATAATAAGTTACTGAAACGTTATTTATCAAGGAAAAAAGAGCACAATAAATATGCAAAACTAAATATAGCCTGTTCTAACTGTAAATAAGTATAAGTAGCTAGCTTGTTTTCATAGATAAACTGGTTTCTGGTGTAGGAAAGTAAATGATTTAATTTGTGTTTTTCTGTGAACCAGGCAGAATTTAATATATTTTAAGTAGATACCATTTTAATGATACCATATGAAAAGTTATCGGTAGTTAAATCTTCTAAATAGGGGCCTGAGGACCGAGTGATTAGTGCTCTGGCACTTGGTGCCGTAGTTGTTTGTAGAGGATTGCAATCCTCTATAATAAAGATTGGAATCCAGGCCTAATATGACTGTGGATCGTTGGGCGTAAGACTGACAATCCTATACAATCCGTAAAAAGAAAACATATCCTGTCTCGAAATCTGTTCGTAGACAGACGGCCTTAGCCCACCATGGGTCTGTTGGTCCAATGAAGAAGAAGAAGATCCTCAAAATTTCTGCATGTATTCAAGGTTTATAGTTTTTGGTAGCACAAACGTTCATATCTTAGTACCAGCTTTTCGAGTCAATGCGTTTTTTTTAAAACTTAACAAATGAAGCCACACCGTCCGTGTTTTTGTCAAGGAGTGGAGCACTCAACTTTATAGGTTAGAAAATTATTCCGTTTTGTTGAAAGATGAGAATACCAACTCATTCCCAGATGTCATTATTAGGGATTTTCGTTTTAAATTGTGAAGGGTTATGGTTGGTTTGTCGCTCTACTGTAATTTCGAACACACTTTAGGTTAATTAGACCGAGACCTACAGTTTAACAGGATTCCAAACCACTAACAGACTTTTCTGATTTTTTCTTCTTAAAACAAGTTTGCATTTATTAAAAAATTTTAGTTGCATTGAAATAAAACTATTATTACTTTCATAATTTACTTAAAAGCATAAGGCAACCAAAGTAAATATTTGTTTTATTTTATATAAAATAATTGCTATTTTCAATATTAATTTCCTTTATCTTAACATATATAGCGAAGCCTCGCTTAAAAATTTCTTATATTTTATTACTTGACGTTGAAGATTTCTTTCAACACCTATTGAATTTCAAATCTATATTATATATCAAATCTATTTTCGACTACTGCATTTCAAATCTATTAAATAGAGTAACAAATAAAATAAACTACTTTCCAATAGGAACTAAGGAAAGGCGGTAAAATAATTGATTCAATATTGAAATTTTAATATCAGGATTTCTTAAGATTCGCTCTTTCTTAATAATGGGAGATTAATACTTTTAACAAATAAAAGCGCTCGACTCATAGCTCATTGATAACTTAGGGCCCTGGTGAGTATTAGGGCTGATGTTCAATCTGTAGGCGGTTTGATCAAGTGTAATCTTTCTTGACACTGTTTCAAAACGAGGACACTTGATGGCTTTAAAATGATCAGCATCTTGAAATGTTAATAGACTACCTGGTGGGAGTTCTCCAGGTTTTCTCCCATACGCTACTTAAATATGGGGTAGTTCCTCCTAAAAGTCCACCGGAAGGCACTGCCTCCATCTTTAGTGACTCGGAGCCAAGTCAGACTTCTACCTACGGGTGCTCCATCACAAGAGAAGCTGCCCCCTTTCTTTCCATCTATGAGTAGACTCACGCGTCGATCTCGCGCTACTGGACACTGAGGATTAGTCACAACAAAAAAAAAAAAAATTAAAATATATTGACAATCAAAAAATATAAATCCGGAATGTAAATTGGTGTAACAAATTATCTTTTTAAATAGTACGATTTTAACTATTTTATATCAAATTCAGTCTATTTTTGATTAAAATTGCAATCTTAGAATAAAATTTCATTTCACTCTAATATAATAACAATGATTTCATAATATGTCACAAAACTTTAATTAGTGTGAATATAGTAAGTAGCATAAAATCAATAATAAAAGTATAGTTATTGTTTATTATTATTATTTTTTTCATTTCAAGGGGAAAAAAAAACTATAAAAATATATCTTCCTTACAAAAAAATAACGAAATTTTGGTCTTTTGAATTATCTGGGTTATTATTTCCCATTTTGGAAGATTATGAATACCTCTTTGTGAGTCATTATCTAATGATTTAGAACAGTTGCGAACCTTTTTTTTCAGTACAGTATCAACTTGTTGCCATAGCCATTATAAGGCGTTCGCTGCGCAGTTTACAGGTTTTTCAATAAACAACAACGTAGATAAACATCAAGAAAAGATAGACCCAGAATTAGTACATGCACAGCTGAAGTATGAAACGCTGTATAACGTTGTATATATATATATGATCATAACTTTATATGATTCTTAAATTATAATTTAATGTAGATTTATTTCTTGGAAATTATTATTTTATGAGTGTTTGATGAGATTCCTTAATTGTTAACTTCCTTAATCATTTAAAAATTTCATGAATTTTTTTAAAAATTATTGATCTAAATGTTATATCTCTTTAAGCCACTGGTTTTCGAAAATTCTGAAGTCGGGGGGGAGCATTTAAAAACCTACAAATAATTATAGGCGCACTATAAAATTTCTCATAAATAAGTATTCCTTACTAACTCCTCACAATTTTATATCCAGATGGTCAACTCCACAGACTACTACTTACGAACGGCGGAGTGTCAGAGGCTGCAATGGAAATTTTAACATTGAAAATATCACATATACGCTAACGGTCCTAGTAGCCAACCATGGAAGTGACCTCGTCTAATCTCTCGGAAACTTTCCTTAGCGCATTATCACTGTTTGGCGACTTTTTATTTGAATGAAGAAGAAAAAAAAATGACTAGAAATGCTAGTTGTTTGTAATTAAAGCTCTCTTTGAATGGGAAAGCTGACAAGAAAAATAGTAACTGTATTTATTTTTATATTTAGTCTTATATTTCTCTAAAATACCACAGGGTGCACCATTTGTACTCTCAGGTGTTAGAAAATAATTTACGCTCATAATTATTTCCATTTGTCTCTCAGGTGTTAGAAAATAATTTACGCTCATAATTATAATTGAGTAGTATAATTTCTTTAAAAATGACAAACAGAATCTATTTTCGCTACAATTCTGTCTAAACCATAAGAAGTAATATTACACAACAAATGAAACGAGTAAAAATTAAAAAAATCCACTAATGATTTCTACAAATCTTTAAACTGAAACATGCAACTTCATTATTCAACACTCTATACTCATTTGAAAGGAAAGCTTCCGGTTTAAAAGCGGAAGCAGACAAAATATTTGATGTGGGATGTTCATCAGACATTCACGGCACAGTGCAATTTTGTAAGAAAAAATTTTATTAGTTATATAATTGTCCTCTATTTTATATAATTCAAAGTTTTAATTACAAATTAAAGTTATTCCCAATTTAATGAAATCCCTTACGAAATTATGATTTACCCTCCAGTCCCATTACACAGCTATGGGTGAATCCGTTTGCTTTAGTCTTTTGTGAATTTTCTGAGCGACAGTTGAAAGGACTTCATTCATTATGCAGCTTCTTAGCACATATTAATACTGTATGGAAAAAAAAAAATCAGGCAGCAATGTAAAATGCAAACAAAAGTATTGCAGGTTTACAGGGAGAACCACTGGTCTACATCTTACAAAATTATTAAAATTAAAACATTTAAAATATTATCGGAATTCAAAGAGAGAATTCAAGGTGGACCAAAGCCTTCCAGATTAGACGTTGCCAGTATTTCTGTGTTTTACAAAAGTCTTGTAGTTTTTTTGTATTTGTTTTAAGGTTAAATAATCTTTTTCAACAACTTTCCCCGTCTTTTGGGTGTGAACTTGGCAAAAAGATTTTTGTCAATTTGCAACTGTCAATCCCACGAATGGCATAAGTAACTGTTATTCCCACGAATGGCATGCGTGGCCCATTTAAAGTATCTCAGAATCAATATTTAAATTTATTCTTCTGCCAGTATTCAAAATATTAATTTAAAACAAAATCTGCCTTTTATAAAATCATATTCTAGTCAAATAGATATTATTTTAAAAATTGTTTCCATAATATGGATAACAATATTTTGTTTAAAAATTATGTTTTACTTCTTTCATATCGTTTAGGAACTATTTGGATGTGTCGGATTCTTGAATTGAGAGATCTTATTCTAAATACTATGGGCAAAGTTAACCAAAATTTTCAGTGTATAGTCCATAAGTAAGTGCGATAAAACTGTGCGATCTTTCTTAGTTTGTTTGTTTCAAATTGTTATCAACACCATAACAACGTTGATAGAAAGATGTGGTATTCCCCTTCTAAAATTGTCAATAAGCTTAACAACTTAATTGAATACAGATAGCACTGCCTCTAAGTCAAGTAAGAAACAACCCTTCTCACTGACTACTTTTATCCAATAATTGCACAGTAAATTGTTCAAGGCATTTATGATTAATTAAACAACAATTTCAAATTGTGCGCACACCACAACAACGTTGATCGAAAGATGTGGTATTTCCATCATAAAATTGTCAATAAGTTTAACGAATTAATTAAATACAGATAAGAAGACAAAGCACTGCTCAGTGCCTCTGAGTTGTGTGAAAAACAACTTTTCACACTGTCAATTTTTTACTAATAATTGCTCAATAAATTGTTCAAGGCATTTATGATTAATTAAACAACAATTTCAAATTGTGCGCAAACCACAACAACGTTGATCGAAAGATGTGGTATTTCCTCATAAAATTGTCAATAAGTTTAACGAATTAATTAAATACAGATAAGAAGACAAAGCACTGCTCAGTGCCTCTGAGTTGTGTGAAAAACCACTTTTCACACTGTCAATTTTTTACTAATAATTGCACAGTAAATTGTTCAAGGCATTTATGATTAATTAAACAACAATTTCAAATTGTGCGCACACCACAACAACGTTGATCGAAAGATGTGGTATTTGCATCATAAAATTGTCAATAAGTTTAACGAATTAATTAAATACAGATAAGAAGACAAAGCACTGATCAGTGCCTCTGAGTTGTGTGAAAAACAACTTTTCACACTGTCAATTTTTTACTAATAATTGCTCAATAAATTGTTCAAGGCATTTATGATTATTTAAACAACGAAACTATTGTTCAATACAAAACAGTTTGTATTGAATATTTGCCCTATTTCAGGAGAGAAAGATTTAGATAGTGGTTAAAAAGAATAGGATTCGGTATATCCATGGAAATCCGTGTACTTGGTGAGAGTAGATAAGAAAAATTTAGTCTATTTATTTTCGTTGTACTTGTAATAATATCTAGCATTAATTAGAGATCTATGCAATTAAAAATGTAAAATCAACATTAATTGGAATTCTTGTGTTGATTTATGCTTTATACATATGAATCATATAAAGATTCATATAAGGGAGATATTACTTATAATATTATTATTTATAGTATTATATGGATAATTATATAATTAATTATTTAATTATTATTATTATTATTACTTATAGTATTATATGGAACATGTAATGATTTATCCTTTACACATATGAATCATATACAGATTCATATAAAGAAGGAATTACTTATAGCATTATACGAATAATTATATCATTAAAAATTGAAAATTAAAAATGTGAAATCAACATTAATTGGAAATCTTGTGTTGATTTATATTTAGGAATCATGTAATGATTTGTTCTTTATATAAAGCAAGAAATGATTTATCCGTTATACATATGAATCATACCAAGATTCATATAAAGGAGGGATTACTTGTAGGGAGGGACTACTTTATATGAATAATTATATATATAGTTTTTTATTTCCATTGGCAAGGCAATACAAAAAAGGAAAAATACAAAATAAAGAAGAAAATGTACGCAAAAGAGTTAACAAAGTTGACCGAAGTCATTGCCTTAAGAGTTCTCCAGCTTGCCAGTAACATAATTATATAATTATTATAATTATTTCTTATAGTATTATATGAAACATGTAATGATTTATTATACATACTTAAGAATCATATAAGGATTCATATGAGGAAGGGATTATTTATAGTAGTAGTATGATCTATACACTCATTTATATTTGTAAGTGATTAATTATAGTAAGTGTCACATAGTCGTTCATGTTTGTAAGTCAATATCAATATATATAACACATTGTTTCACACCATATATATGTTTATGTATAAATGCAAAAATCGTTTACCTTTATCAGTTTTACAATATTATTAGTAGCAATTAGTAGTTATTAGTAGCAATAAACTATCATAACTATTAAACTAGTTAATTATACATCAGAAGACATTCAAACATCAATGAAGTGCATTTTCACTTAGGGGCGTGATAACTTATAAATATCTTTTATTTATAGTCCTAATTTTACTATTCAACGTGTTTTAACCATTTCAAATTACAAGTATTAAATAATTTACTTTGTTATTTATCGTACGAATCTGTAAATAATCCTAACCGACTGGCCAGGGATTCGTGTAAGAAAAAATAATTAAAATCTTAATCTATGATAAGACCAGGAGTGGTCAATCCGAATGATCTTGCGGGCCACTTTGGAAATGCTTCGCATATAAAATTATATATCCCGATATTAGGTTTAGACCCACTATAGACATTTTTTTGGAGTGAAAAATTGTAACATAATGAATTATTATTATTGTGTTTACTATTATTCTTACATAAAAACACATATAATATAATAATAATGATACTAAATGCACACTGTAAATCTATAAATATAAACGAAATAAAAAAAATGAAATAATTAAAAAATATTTATTTTACTAGTGCGATATTTGTTTCTCCACTCATTATGAGTTCGCAGAATATAACTTAATTACTCTGCGAACTCCTAACTGTAAACTCATAAATAAAATAGGCAATATCTGTCATATATTCGGAAGAATATTATTTTAAAATCAAAGTTAATTTTTTCTTATAATTTTGACTGTTAATTTTTGAATATATGGATGCACAAATAATGTATTTTTTTAATACATTGGTTTTCACTATTTTGGCCGTTATAAAATAAATTTTGTAAAAGTGTGATCAATTTCACGGGCCGGAAAAATGCTTAAGGCGAGTCGCGGGTTGGTCACCCTTGATCTAGACTCTGTTTATTCAATTCCTTCTATTAGCTCACACTCTCCCTATATATATCTTGTTCAAATTTTCAATCGTTAATAAAATACTTTTTATACATCCACTCAAGTTCAAATACATTTTCTTTGAACTTTTAGTGGAGGACACTTGATGTTAATATAGTTTTTTCAAATATTAATACAGTAATTAAATTTAATGAATTAATTTTAGTTTTTTTTTAGATTTAAGTTGCATATATCAACCAATAGATGGCGCTAGACAAACTTAAAAAAAATGCAATGTGAAAAAAAAGTAAGAATTGACTTTATAATTTTTTTTTATATTACTTGTTTCTAATTACTTTACTTTTAACTCTTTGCTGTGTCAGTAGGCAGTTTGGAGACGGCCCCTTTCCCTTACATCTTATTGCTACTTTCGCATATTTTCATAAGCGAAAATTAAGCAGCGGATCAATGATCTGCCCTGACAGTCTTTGATTAATGTTTGCATCTCAAAGTCTTATATTAAAACACTTCTATTTTTACAGCGAGCGAGCCCTAAAAATACAAATAACAAGAATCAGCGACGAGTGTGTGATTACGAAATTTGATGCTTTGTTGCAGTTCGCCTTCTAGGCGATCGTTAAAAAGTTTGCCATTTTTTTTTTATTGGGTTGTTTCATCAGAACCAAAGCCCTCTTGTGTAATGGAACTTCTTTCTTTTTCTTCTTTTTATATATATTTTTTTTCACGTTTCCAACTTGGGTATTTTGGTTTTTATCTGGTAATTTGAGCATTAGCTTTTTATCTGGTGCACCAGCACCAATGTTCTGGAAAAAGACAGTCGTAAATTGCTGGGGTTGATACAATATCGCAACCCAATTAGTTTGGATGAAGTTTTTAAAAATGGCTTCTTTTTTGTTACATGGAAATACTCTTGGAAGGGTTCGTGCACTGATGCCATACAATATCAGTTTTATAGTAATGTTATTTTAATTTCATCCTTTCTTGGTGAAGGCTCGTTACATAAATCTGTTGGGATCATAAAAATGTACTTCTGCTGAAATTTCTCGTGGGATATTTTAAACATTGTAAGAAACAATAGTTACAATAATTTGTTGAAATAGTGATATCATTTCTATAATTTTTTTGTTTTGCCTTTAATTTACTGAACATTGAATTTTAGTTGATCTTTACTATTTAAAAAAAGGTGATATATGTTCCACATTCACCACCTTTAAGAATTCAATAGTTAGATAAATTATGATAATTCTAAATTACATTTAATTCTATTTGTTACATGGAAATACTTTTGGAAGGGTTCGTGCACTGATGCCACACAATTTCTTATATCAGTTTTATAGTAATGTTATTTTAATTTCATCCTTTCTTGGTGAAGGCTCGTTACATAAATCTATTGGGATCATAAAAATTTACTTCTGCTGAAATTTCTCGTGGGACATTTTAAACATTGCAAGAAACAATAGATGTAATAATTTGATGAAATAACGATATTATTTATATAATTTTTTGTTTTGTCTTTAATTTACAGAACATTTTATTTTAGATGATTTTTACTGTTTAAAAAGTATGATACGTGTTCCACATTCACCACCTTTAAGAATTAAACTTTTATATACATAATTATTGCTCATAATTACATTCAAGTGTAGCTAAAAAGTTATTTTTCATCCAAATCTCAGCAGGATTTTAATCTGGGGGTAGTTTGTTTAAAAATTTGTGTTCTGAATATTTTCACTTGCAATTAACTAGGAATTTTAACAACAGCTTAAAGAAGACCATTTATGAATTAAATTAATTTAATATTTTGAAGTAAGATGCATCATACATATTATCCACCATGGAAATTAAAGAAAAATACGTGAGGCTCATCATCATATATTTTGACTTGCATTTAAGAATCATATATTTTACTTGGAACTAGGATTAACTAGAAATTTTAAAAATAGCTTAAAAAAGATCATTTATGAATTAAATTAATGTAATATTTCGAAGTATGCTGCATCATATATGTCATCCAACATGAAAATTAAAAAAAAAAAAAAAACATGATGTTCATTATCATATTGTAACAGAAATCGAGCAATTTTGTTTGCCATTTAAATCTCACGTTAGTTTACAAATTGCTAGTAGTTCCAATAATCATTTAAAAATTATATTTCTCTAGGAATATAAATTATAATTAAAGAATTTCAATTCACTGGCATTTTTAAAAGTTACCTAATAATTATAAGTTTATGGAAAATCTAATTATTTTTATGAATTCAGAAGTAAAAATTTTTCATCATTATCAATGCTTTTAAAAAAAAAAAGATGTACGAGACTAATTATTTTTATTATAAGTATAAATAAGCATATTTTTCATTGCCGTTAAAGTACTTTTTTAGCTTTCGTATAAAAAGTTTTATGAATTTTATTCTTAAACATAGTGGCATGCAATTTAAAAGAAATTCTAATGCTTAAGCATAAAAGTTTTTGATATTTTTAAATGATGTTTTTTGTTAAAACCACAATTATAACCTTAAAGATTAAACAAAAACTGGATCGTTGCTGCTTTTTAAGTACAGTTTTAGTCTCCTTTCTCAATTATTTTTAAAAACATAAATATAGATTTCCCGCTGATTACATTGATATCTATTTGATTTTTTACACACATAATATAAGTGTAGGACTTTTCGAAAGTTTCCTTTACTGCTAGCAGATATATTATAGACTCAATATTTATCATATAGTAGTCTTTTATAATGCTGAATTAGCTATATTAAGTCATTTTAGGGATGAATGATATCTATAACGATGCATCTAAAAAGCTAAAACGTTTTGTTTTGACTAGATATGCAATTATAAAAATAATTTGACACATTTTGTTAATCAATCAATGTTATGCTAAAATAATAATAGAAAAACTTCAATGTTACAAAATCTGAGAAATTTGTAATGTGTTTCTTGAAAATTTATATACATATATTGATTGATAGATTCGTATTTTATATATATTTCAAACGTAAAATTAAAATTGACTACTAGCAGATATGAAGTGGACCCAATCTTTATGAGAATTTCTTAATTGTTTTGAAAAATTAGAAAAAATGTCAACGTTAAATTATGAATATGAACACTTTATTTTAGTTGATTGTAGAGAAAAACTTAAATTTGATTACTTAAGAAACATTTATGAATGACAATGGAAATTAGGCTGATTATAAAACTAGTATTTAAACTATGAATATAAAAATCATTTAAAAAGTTTAAAAAATACTTTATTAGAATTGTATCACGTAGGTATCTTTTCTTTATATATATATATATATATATAGAGAGAGAGAGAGAGAGAGAGAGAGAGAGGATAGTTATATAGGATGTTAGGATCAAAACAGGGAGTTCGTTAACTGTTTCATCACTAGATGGCAGCACGGCAAATTTCATAATTTATTGAATGAATGTTAGAGGGCTATGTTTTGTACGGCATGTTAGAATGGTTCACTGCTTTTAAATCAATTTGTAATTTTTTTTTGACAAATTTAAATTTTTAATAAAATTTGTCATTTGTTTATATATTTTTTTTACATACATTTTTAAACTGTTTGATTTGTATATTATTTTGATACCATTTTGCCGGGAATATATTTTAATTCTCAATTAGATTTAAATTTCTACAAAATATACATGCATTTCTTACGAAATTATTGGTGGGTTTATTACAGCTTTTTTAAATTTCTTTTAACTCAATTTATTAGAGGAGAAAAATATTTTGCTCTTTATCTGTATTTTTTGTTAAATTTTAACGAAAAATATTTTAATTAATTCGTTTCACTGAAATTTTTTTTTTACAAATAATACAATAAAAAACAAAACAAATCGTATTACAGAATGGAAACCAATACGTAAACATAATAATTTACCTATTTGTTTTGCATTTAATAAATAATTTCATGAGGTTCATCCAAGTTGGAATAAATTAAATGTTCAAATAAATTTAAAAATCATGGTAAAGAAAGAAATTTTTTAACATTGAACAATTTTATTTTTATTTTCTTAGAAATAATACAAAAAAACAAAACAAATCATATCACAGAATGAAAAATCAATACGTAAATATAATAATCAATCTATTTTTTGTATTTGATAAATAATTTCATTGGTTCATTCAATGCTGGGTCTAAATGCTCAATACCGAAAAATCTATGTAAAAGACAACTCCGGATTATTTTAAAACAAATTTTACTTTTGCTTTTAATAAATAACTTTACAATTAAAAAACAAAACAAATCATATTACAGAATGAAAAATCAATACATAAATATTAATCAATCTATTTTTTTGTATTTGAAAATCATTCATTGGTTCAAAAAATTTAGGTCTCAAATGCTCAATACTAAAAAATCTAATGGTAAAGACAACTCCGGATATTTTCGAACAATTTTATTTTGTCTCTTAATAAATAATACAATAAAAAACAAAACAAATCATATCACAAAATGAAAAATCAATACGTAAATATAATAATCAATCTATTTGTTTTGTATTTGATAAATAATTTCATTGGTTCATTCAATGCTGGGTCTAAATGCTCAATACTATAAAAATCTCATGGTAAAAACAACTCCGGATATTTTCGAACAAATTTATTTTGTTTCCTCTTAATAAATAGTACAATAAAAAAACAAAATAAAACAAATTACACATCGCAAATCAATACTTAAATATAATGATCAACCTGTTTGCTTTGCATTTAATAAATAATTTCATGAGGTTCATTTAATGTTGGGCCTCTACCAAATACTTAATAACCTTATGGCAAAGACAATTCTAGATATTTCCAAACAATATACAGTTTATAAACGTATTTTATATTTAATATTTTTGTGAATTTTGTAGTACAATTTTTCTATTTTTTTTTAATCAAAAATATAAAAAGTCTTTCTGTTTGTCAATTATGTATTAAATAGTAAGGCGGAGCTTAATGTAAATAAAGAAAAGAAAAATGTGCTATGATATGACTTTTACGGGCGCGGGACCATGCTTCGTTGGAAACAAGTCTTGCATCATTTTATTTTTATTTTATTCATATTTAATAAATAATTTCATGAGGTTCATTCAAGTCTTCCTATCAAATTTGAAAATTTCATTAAATATTCATATTTTCGAACAATACAGTTTATAAACATATTTTATAGTTGATTTTTTGTGAATTTTGTAGTGTTTATTTTTCTTGATTATCAAAAACATGAAGATTCTTCCTATTTTCTTATTTTTATTAAATAGTAATCGGAGTTAATAAATAATGCAATAAAACATATAACAAATCGCATTACAGAATGAAAAGTCTTGTATCATTTTAAATATTTTTATAATCATCATTTTATTTTTATTTTATTCATATTTAATAAATAATTTCATGATGTTCATTCAACGTTGGGCCTCTACCAAATACTTAAAAACTTCATGGTAAAGACAATTTTGGATATTTAACAATATACAGATTATTTTATATAGAGTTTATTATTTTCTATTTGATTTTTGTGAATTTTGTAATTTATTTTTCTTGAATTATCAAAAACTTGAAAATTCTTACTGTTTCTTATTTATGTATTAAATAGTAAGGCGGAGCTTAATGTAAGTTAAATAAAGAAATAAAAAAGAAAAATGTGCTATGATATGACTTTTATGGTCGAGGGAGCATGCTTCGTTGGAAACAAGTCTTGCATCATTTTATAACAAGTTTTGCATCATTTCATTGTTATTTATTTCAAATTTAATAAATAATTTCCTGAGGTTCTTTAGAATGAAAATGGGTCTTAAAAAATAATTTACCTATTTGTTTTGAAAATATTTTGAATTCATTAATACCTTGAAATAAACTTTGAAAACCTCATGGATAAAGAAAAACAAAACAAATCACTCACAGAATGATCATTATAAACAATATATAGAGTTTATAAACATATTTTTATAGAGTTTTAAACATATATTTTGGGAATTTTGTAGTATAATTTGTCTTGAATTATCACAAACATGAAAATTCTTTAAAATTCTTGTTTCTTATTTTTGTATTAAATAGTAAGGCGGAGCTTAATGTAAATAAAGAAAAAAAAATGAGCTATGATAATGACTTTTACGGCTGCGGGAACATGCTTCGTTGGAAACAAGTCTTGCATCATTTTATAGATATTTTTGTCTTGCTTCATTTTGTAACAAATCTTAGATAATTTTATTTTTATTTTATTCATATTTAATAAATAATTTCATGAGGTTCTTTCAATGTTAGGCGTCTGCCAAATACTTAAAAACCTCATGGTAAAGACAACTTTAGATATTTTTAACAATATATAGATTATAAAGGATATTTTTGTAAATTTTGTAGCATTTATTTTCTTGATTATCAAAAACATGAAAATTCTTTCTCTTTCTTATTTATGTATTAAATAGTAAGGTGGAGGTTAATGTAAATAAAAAATAAAAAATGAGCTATGATATGACTTTTATGGGCGCGGGAACATGCTTCGTTGGAAACAAGTCTTGCATCATTTTATGGACGTGCCATCATCAGAAAAACAACATGCCCTACCGCAGAAGTAAGCATAGTAAAGGAAGTTATTTCCATTTGGTCCACAGTAAAAAAACACCTTTTCTACAATCTGTTCCTATTTTGGGGAAAGGTATGGGGCTCCATAGATATAAAAAAAATGTCTTTATTTTTTATACCTGAAGCTCAAGAAATATAAGGTCTCATAATAAATACATGACCTTTTTTTTTTTACTGATTTTTTAGTAACGCCGTTGAAGTATGGAAGATACAGAAGGGTGGTCCCTATCCTGTGATAGATGATGCTTTTAAGACATGAATGATGTGGATGTTGTTGGCGAGAATTGGCAGGAATTTTTGGCGTTTCTTGCGGTGAGCCAAAGAAGGTTTTTCGTCATTTTTTTGTAACTACGGAATGTTAAATAAAAAGAAAAAAAGATAAAGCGTTAAGTTAAAAAAAAAAAGTAGAAAGAGTAAATTAAGAATTTTTCATTTCTTAGGAATGAAGTTTTTTCTGCCCCCATCTTTCTGAGATTCGGAAGACAGAAGAGTATTCTTTCTTAATAATGAATTGAGTACTTTCGAATCTTCTTGCCAAAAAGTGGAAATAATGAAGCAATTGTTCGACAACTTATTTTTAAAGTTGAAGAATTTTCATGACGTTTCTGATTTGATATGGTGCTATTAATAATAATGAAATCATACTTTGTCTTAAAAATTATTCTGGAAGTCATTTAGAAGTTAAATATCTAATTTCGAAATGTATTCTTACGTTCGTTGAACTCTTCTTTATCTCTTAATACTTTCATAAAGAACAATAATGCAGTAATTATAGTAAGAATACTTCCTTAAATCAGTAAATCTATTATAAGGAGCTTAAATGTAGCTACATTGGTATTTAAAATGAAAAGAATTATATCTTTTGGTTGACCATCTACAGAACTGCTGGACATATTGTAATGAAAATGGGTTGATATAGTACCAAAAAAAAGTCATTTAGAAATTAAATATATAATGTCGAAATAAATTCATACGTTCGTGTAAGTCCTTATCTCTTAATACTTCTATAAAGAACAATAATGTAGTAACTATAGTAAGGAATAATTCTTTAAAGCAGAAAATTTATTATAAAGAGCTTAAATGTAGTTATACATATAATGCTGTTCAAAATCAAAAGAATCTTAATTTTTAAGAGACTATCTGTAGAAGTGCTGGAAATGTTGTAATGAAAAGGCGTTGATATAGTACAAAAAAATCCTACGCAATAGTTATGGTACACACATATCTACTCACATATCTACTCTCTCATATTACTCACATATGAGTGTAAGATGGTGACGCCGATGCATGGTACGCCGTTAAATATCCTGGTATGTCCTTGCAGTGCTCTTGTCCTAGATCTGCTCAAACGGCTTTAGCTAGACTAAGGACTGGCCACACTAAGAGTTTGACCATCAATGGAGACGAGAAGACATATACCCTTTGCATTGTTCGGCCATCGCGTCTCCCTCTCATCTCATGGATTGTATTGGTGCCTCTGTGAGGCAACTGTTAAATGAGGGGGTGACCGTTTACGATCTATTGATGCAGCATGATCTACTGGACTTGGTTTAGGATTCTAAATCAAGGGGATAAGCAACAACAACAGATTTACAAGCATTGGAAGATCCAAACAGAACGTTGAACAATAATTGGTTAGTGAAAGGAGAGGGATAAATATCATCATAAAATTTTACAGCCTTCAAAACGTGAATTTATATAAGGAATCAGGCAGTTTATGAGTTCTTATGACATGACGTCGGTCCCATTCCTCTAGCAACGTTGTTTTCAGATTTCGGATAGATCTGGGAGGGGCATGACGAATTGCAATTGCTTTGCTCATAGCATCACATACACGCTTTATAGGGTTATATGTCTCAGATATCTGAAATTCTTGGCCGGTCAATATGGCGAACAGTACGTCTCTCCTATTTAAGTGTCTGTCAAAGTCGATGTTTACTTCACTTGTACTAAACTGGCTTCTTTGAAATCAGGAGTGAGTTGAATGCAAACTGCAAATTTACCTTGTATTCTCCCAGAATTCCGATCCCAATACATAAAAATCACAAGGGAACTGAGAAGTTGCTGCATTCCATTATGCCTCGTAGTAAAAGACAAATATCAATCTTCATTGACTATTGTGGTTCTTGGATGATCTTGGAAAAGATTTCTCTCAACAGAAGTTGAACAATAATTGGTTTGTGGAGGGAGAGGTATAAATATCCTCATAAAATTTTACAATTTAAATTTATATTAGAAATCAGACATTTTATAAGATTTTATGATAGTCGGTCTTACTTTTCCAGCAACGTTATTTTCAGACATCGGATAGATCTGAATTGCAATTGCTCTCCTCAGGACAATTGCAATTCGGACATTTTTCAGACCTCTGAAGTACATGTTCCATCAGTAATCTGGCGAACAGAAAGCCTCTCCTATTTACGTCGAATATTCCAAAGTCGATATTCTCTTCACTTATACTAAACGGGATTCTTTTAGCGCAGGAGTGAATTGAATGCCAACTGCAGTTTTCCCATGTTTTCCTCCGGAAACAGTAATTGTTGAAACTCAGAAGGGAAATCATGAAAATCACAAAGGAGCTGAGAAGTTATCGCATTCTATTATGCCTCGCTGTAAAAGACAAATATCAATCTTGGATGATCTTGGACCAGATTTCTCACAACAGATCCTGAGAACGATCCTTCTACAAGTTGGATACGATGTCAAATGACAGTTACATTTTTAGAAATCTGCACTTCAGATTGCCCAACTTCCAGTCTCCACACGATTTGCCACTTCCTTCCATCATTTAGAAGTTACCAACTGCTCATTTTAGTTGTTTGCTTTTGCATCCATCAAAGATTTCAAAAGAAATCACGGATTTTGGCGAGGTGTGTGAGCGAACAAAGCGTAGAATTGACATGCGCACTTTTGTAGCCTATTCCTCTGCATAAACCCTCCACTGTTATAGTTCATTATATAATTACATATTTGATGCTATAGATTTTAATGTATGTTTGGAAGCATTAATTTTACCTTTCGTTCAGTTGTTTTGGTAAAAATAGACAAAATGTACAGATAGTTTGTTGTTTATTGTTATTACTACTTATTGCTATTTATTACAGAATGTACAATACAATTCTTTATTGCGTTTTATAATTTTAAAAAGCCATTGTACTGTTGATTAAGGATGAAGCACCACAAAAATATAAAAATTTCTGCTGATGGCGTTAAAAAATATCAAAAATGGGGCTTCTCATCATGTCTTTGATTGCCCAGCTGTTGCAGCCGCCATGCATTTTTCTGGACCATCCCTCGGAAGAGGATTTATACTCCAAGCTGGCAATTCAACATAGCCAATATTATTCGGGAGCACCACGATATTTGATTTTCTTGAACTCTTCAGGGGATACGACAAAAACAACATTGTTATAGTTCATTATATAATTAAAACATCGTGTTATTTCAATAGTTTGTCATTTAAATGATTATTCATCAGTTATTTACACTATAATAGCAGATTTTATTATTGGCAATTATTATTATTAGCAATTTTCTTGCATTCATGATTATTTTACGGCAGAATTTAGTTGTATAAATTTAATACCTGATAGAATTTTCATTCATAGTTTCAATTGACTAACAATTAACAATTAACTTTAACAGTTTTAAGAAAATAAATTAGTCAATTCTCTGAAGGATGCATTAATGTTAAGATACAATTTTGTTTTAGAAATGTAGTGAGCATTGAATCTTCGCAGCAGCTTTCATATGTAATCTCTACTTACTACGTTCTATTTGTAGATTTGTCAGAAGTTAAGCGAGAGCGTTTGTGGCAAAACACATGTTTTTGGGTTTTCGGAAGGTGTTCTGGCTGCTAGTCATGCTGCATTAGTGTTCGCAGCCCTTGTAAAAATCTAAATAAATAATATAATCCTACTTTAATGGTATGAGCTCTTTCACACTTTATTAGTGATGTGTTCCAATCATCAACACACCACAGAAACTTAAAATAATCTTTTCAAATAATTTGTAATTTCTTTAGTAATATACCGAATAAAAGCAAAATTTTGACATTTTCGTTCCAAAATATTTATTTTATTTTTGCTTGCATAAAATTTCAGTTTTAATTATTAGTAAATATTTCAATTGATTTTATATTTTTTTTGTTAATTTAAAACATTTATTAATTAAAGCAAGTATTATAAGCTATTCCTTAAGATGTGTTTTTATCATGTACTATACATAAGAAATTCAACTACATTAATAACATAGTGTACTTGTGCTTTCTCCTACGCACTGTAAAGTGCCCCCTGTGGCTTTCAGGAGATGATAATTTTGACATTTCTGAATGCCACAGGGGACTCTGAAATCAATTGAAATATTTACTAATAATTAAAACTGAAATTTTATATAAGTAAAACTAGTAATATAAAAAAAAAGTTTTTTTAAAGTCAACTACTTTACTACTTACTTTTTTCCCCACTATATTGCAGAAAAGTCCTTTACAAATAAAGTTGAAATTTACATCTGGCGCCATCTATTATTAAATGCAACTTAAATCTAAAAAACATTAAAATTAATTAATTAAATTTAATTAATGAATTAATATTTGAAAAAACTGTATTAACGTCAAGTGTCATCCACTACAAGTTAAAAAAAATGTATTTGAACTTGAGTGGATGAATAAAAAGTATTTTATTAACGATTGAATATTTGAACAAGATATATATAGGGAGAGTGTGAGCTAATAGAAGGAATTGAAAAAATAAGTATTTTGGAAGGAAAAAGTCAAAATTTTGCTTTTTATTAGTATAGCGCAACCGGCGCTTCTGCCGCGAAACGTTTAGTTTGTAATCTCTCATCCCGAGAGGAAATAATATTCTAAGAAACATAATAGTTGGCCTAGACTCTCACCCGAAGAGGAAATATATTTCGCGCATCCAGCGCGTACCTGAGTATCTTTATTTTAGGCTTACGAGTGGAATCTTTCCACGAATCTGTAATTATATTTCTTTAAATGTGTTAAATATTGTATGTGTGTCATGTTTGTGTGCGTATAAATAAAGTTGTATGTTCTCCAATATGCGTCTCAATTCTAATCCCAATCCCGCCCAGTTACAATCCAGTTGTTCCAACCCACAACACTACAATCTGGCGCCCAACATGGAGTCCGCTGGAACAGACAATAGTACAATCGGCGCCCGACATGGAGTCCGCTGGAACAGACAGTGCTACAATCTGGCGACCAATCCGCTGGCGACAACATGGCGCCCAATATGGAGTCCGCTGGAACAGACAATACTACAATCTGGCGCCCAACATGGAGTCCGCTGAAACAGACAATACTACAATCTGGCGCCCAACATGGAGTCCGCTGAAACAGACAATACTACAATCTGGCGCCCAACATGGAGTCCATTGGAACAGACAACACTACAATAGAAGAAAGTAAAGTATTATGTTGTCTCTGAAGGGGTTTAAATCTTTGTGAAAAAGAAATGAAGATTTCAAGAACAAGATTTTATTTCAGATTTTGTTGGAAATTTCAGTTATTGTAACTGATATTTTATCAATATTTATTTTTTACAATAGTACAAAATAAATAAAAAGGAAAATCAAAAGTAAAATTACAAAATTTGTGGCATTTCATTTAACGAATTTAAAAACAGCTTTTTATTTAAATTTTCTGTTGCGCAAGGCTAAATTAAGAAATTGAGTAATTTTACAAAATTTAATAAAATTAGCTTGATTTTTCTCTGAGTTCCAAAACAAAAATGCTGTTACAGGTTAATGTAACTTTATAGTAAAATGGAATTAATTGTAAGACTATAAAAGTTTTTAAAGCACCCTTTTCAATCTATTAGCAATTGTTGTGCAATTTATAAAGCTCAAACTTTATTAGATAGCAATTTAAAAAAAAAAAAAAAAAAAGTTGATTTTTTTATTATCTGATGGATTCATAGACTAGATCAGGGATGGCCAACTAGCGTCCCCCCCTTGAATATTTTTGCAGCCGGTGAGATTTATCACACTTTTACAAAATATATTTATTTTATAATGGCCAAAGTAGTGAAAACCAATGTATTAAAAAATATATTATTAGTGCATCCATATATTCAAAAATGAACTGTCGTAATTAAGAGAAAAAATTAACTTTGATTTTAAAATAATATTCTTGCGCAAACAAATATCGCACTAGTAAAATAAATATTGCTTAATGGTTTAATTTTATTTTATTTCGTTTATATATATTTTTTATATTTCATTTTTAGTGTTATATATTTCTTTACAATGTGCGTTTAATATCATTTTTATTATATCATCTATGTTTACATGTAAAAATAATAGTAAACACAATAATAATAACTCATTATGTTTCAAATTTTCACTTCAAAAAATGTCTGTATTGGGTCTAAATCTAATATAGGGATCCCGCGGAGTTATGATGCATTTCCAAAGTGGCCCTCAATATCATTTGCGTTGGCCACCCCTGGACTAGATCAAGAAAGATTTGAAATAAATATTCCTAAAAATGTACAAAGATTTATGGAAGATCTTAATTGTCTGTAACTGACATTTATACCAAATTATTTTTTATAAATTTACACTTACAAAAAAAAAAAAAAAAAAAAAAAAAAAAAAAAAAAAAACAAGACATAAAAAACAAAGAGTACAATTACAAATGCTGTTAAAGAACTTTTTTATGCGCATAAAAATTGTTTTTGTGTGACTCATTGAGTTAAAACCTCTGTTGCACAGAGAAATAAAAAAAAAAAAAAAAAAGCCCAGAATTTTGACAACGTTCCAGTTTCGTGATACAGAAAGGAAAATGAAAGAGAAGAAATAATAAAAAGAGGAGGGTGAAAAAAAGTAAATGGGAAAAAATGCGTTGAAAACGACGTGTAATATATTCCTTGTTGAACTAAATGCGAGATTTTTTTTCTTCTTCCCCTGCGCTCTGTAAGAAATTGAGTGACACGAAGAACTAGGGACGAAACAATTCTCCACTTCTCGCTTTTTAGGCGACGGAGAATGATTTATGAGGTTTATAACATCTCTTTGTTGAAAAAAATGTTTATCAAATTTCAGAAAAGGAAAAATATTCTTTAAAAATGATTTTTACTGAAGAAATGTGGTATAGAATGTAAAAAAAATGAGAACGAAAATAATCAAAATTGACTGTTGTTACAGGAAGGAATCTCGAGGATGGTTAAACAGGGGTGGCCAACCCTCGGCCTATGAGATTTATCACACTTTTACAAAATATATTTTATAATGGCCGAAGTAGTGAAAACCATAAAAAAATGCATTATGTGTGCATATATTCAAAAACTAATTGTCGAAATGATGAGAAAAAATTAACTTTGATTTTAAAATAATATTCTTGAGAAGATATAACAGATATTGCCTGTTTTATTTATGAGTTTACAGTTAAATTATATTCTGCGAACTCATGATGCGCGCGCATCAATTTGCAAAAGCTAGATGAAAGAGTGGAGTCAGTAAAATAAATATTTTTTTAATGATTTCATTTTTTATTTCATTTATATTTATATATTTTTTATACTTATTTTTTTATATATACTTCATTTATTTTTTTTTATACTTCATTTATATTTATATATTTTTTATACTTCATTTATATTTATATATTTTTTATACTTCATTTATATTTATATATTTTTTATACTTCATTTATATTTATATATTTTTTATACTTCATTTATATTTATATATTTTTTATACTTCATTTATATTTATATATTTTTTATACTTCATTTTTAAGCCTATGTATTTCTTTACAATTTGCGTTTAGTATCATTACTATTATGCTATCTATGTTTGTAAGAATAATAGTAAATACAAAAATAATAACTCATTATGTTTCAATATTTCACTCCAAAAAATGTCTATAGTGAATCTAAATCTAATATGAAGATGTATAATTTTATAGGCTGCCAGCGGAGTTATGTTGTGTTTCCAATGTTGTATTTTATGTTGTATTTCCATTTTATAATTTTATTAACAATTAGTATTTTAAGTACATGAGTTTTGGGATTGAAACTTAGATTGCATTTCAAAAAATGAACAACTATTTATCATTTTTTTCTGAAGGAATTATTATTTCCAATTTCAAAAATATATATTTATTTTACTTAATTAATTTCTGTATTGGTAATTCTGTGAAAAAATAATTATTGATTAAAAATTTTCAGTAAGATAAATATATATATAAAGGAAATTAGAAAGTTTTCAAATACAAAAGATTTTTAACTCTGTAAAATTTGTATAACTAAGAAATATTTATACAATTTTATGATGAAATTAAAGTAATACAGTGCAAGTTTGAAAAAATTTCTGAAATTTATTTCTGGAAACTTTTTACCTGCAAATAAATTTAAATAAATGCTTGACCATAAAGTCATAACTTTTTAACTGAAAGTTGAAACAGCAACGCCAATTGATTTATGGGAATTATATCTTCACTAAAATGTATACTTGCACCAATTGTTTAATTTTACTGATCATATTATGATATTTTAATGGTTTTTGAGACTAATATATATAATAAATTGCAACTATGTGGTTACAAATTATAAGGCATAATATTTTGTTAGAAGACTAAAAATATGTATGCGGATTTACAAGATTTAAAGTCACGTAGAGGTACATACTGTTTTAAAATCGAGATGGCTTTCAATCTAAACCCTTAGAGGTAACAAAGATAAAAAGATATAACATATGCATATTATTAAATATATACAGGTATACGAATACAAGGTGGCTTAGATGCAGACTTTAGATTGAATAAATTCCAAATATTAATTTAATTTATACTCGTCGGAAACTTTACACATAATTTTTATTGTTTAAAATAATACAATAACAACTATGAACTCGGTTTACTAACTAGCACTCGTTATTGTTGTTTAATTAACCCTTTCTATGAATTATGATAATAATGAAGCGATTCAATGCATTAATCAATGAACGTGGTAACGCGATTCAATGCATTAATCAATGAACGTGGTGTCTTCCAGTAGGGGTTTTCTTTTACAGATGTTAAAAACGAAATTAAAAATGTGTTAATATTTAAAAATGCTATTCATAGTGTTAAAATTTCTAGTATCAGAATAAAATTTTAATACACATGCTGTTTGAATTGAAATAAAGATCGCAATGTACCACTTTTATGTCATACTTTATAAAAGTTTGCTTTAATTTGGCTACCGAAATTGAAGTTACTTTAAACTTTTTAAAGCCTCGCCATCAGAAGTTTTTTTTTTTTGTTTTGCAGTTGCAGAGATGTATGAATATTTAATGAAGGTTATGAAATATTAATCAATGCCAACTTTTCAGCTGTTTGGCGCCTATTTTGGCAAAAGGCGTACGGCAACCCGTCCCTGGAAGCTCCTAAAAACAGCGGTTATCGGTGCCTGGATTAAAGCGTGACAGCTGCTTCACGCCATTTAGTGACATCTTGCTCGTCAAACGCCAATTTAAAAGCGCCAAGCAAAACCCTTATCTATATATAGCTCCCGTTTCCTCCTTCCACTTATTGCGATCTGCCGAATCAAGCACGCAGTTTAGATTCCATATCTCGCCAACATAACAGGAAAACTAACACAACAATAACAAATTGATACAACTCATTTTCATACAATAATTCTATGTTGATAAATAACTTCTAATTGCATTTATCTAATTTAATATAATACTTATTTAAAATTCGTTTTGTAAAATTCCTTTATAATAGTTTTATGAAGGACATGATGAAATTTTATAAAATTCGTATTCATTCTCATGCTGGTTTATATGGAACTTTGAAGAAAAACAATTGAGATTACAAATGTTTTATAATAAAGACAGTTTATGAAATATAAAATGTTCACTATGTTACACTATGAAGGGCGTGATGAAATTTTATAAAATTCGTTTTCATTCGCATGCTTGTTTTTATGGAACTTTCAAGAAAATTGATGTTACAAATGTTTTATTATGAAGACAGTTTATGAAATATAAAATGTTCACTTACAATATGAAGGGGCATGATGAAATTTTATAAAATTCGTATTCATTCATATGCTTATTTTCATAGAACTTTGAAAAAAATTGATGTTAGAAATAACTGCCATTCTCTCGTTAATAATAGAGAGTTTTTGCATAACGTTTTTTTATCGTCCGATATTTTTCTTCCTAGCGCGCATGCTCATAGGAAACATTGCACCTATTGCGCATGCATATCTGTAATACTGTACTACTGAGCTATTCCTATGAGTATGCGCGCTAGGAAGAAAAAAAATATCGGACCATAAAAAAACGTTATGCAAAAACTCTCTATCTACCATACCCTCACTAATAGTATCTGGCATACTCTCTTTAATAGTATCTATCATACCCTCATTAATAGTATTTAACATAACATACCTTTTGAAATACATGAGATAATATCTTAAGAAATATTCATTTGAAAATTCATATGGTTATCTAGCTATTATTGTCAGATTTTGTAAAGCAACTATTCTTTTTTTCCTATATATTTACATCGTTTAGTTTCTCAAAATCTGTTTTCGTATAAACATTCCAATTCATATTTTGTTAAAAAGTGTCCATACGCCATAAAATTAATCAAGTTACTTCAGTCAGGGCAACAACTTCAAGGAATGCTTTGATGGTAAGATATTTTTAACTAATGTTACTGAAAAACCAGGACGAGGTGAATCACCAAACATCTACCTTTTTTTAATGTACAACAAAAAAAAAGAGGTACACGGGAAGCAATGTATCACTACATCAGAGGTCACCCTTTCGATTGTTGAATGCAAGTTTTTCATGTCGAACATGAAGAGCCAGTGCCTTGTCAAAACAAAACAATCTCTTGTGGCACTTAAATAGACTTCAAAGGTTAACCGAACAGCTAACAAATTTCGTTTCTTATATTTTTTTACAGTTTTTTTACCCTCAAAAGAAGCGCTTGTTTTTTACGTGTCGTGTTTCTGGAACAAATAGTGCTCTTTATCCGCATTTTCAACTGTCAACGCCCTTGCTTCCACAACGTCAAGAGCTTGCCAATTTTTTACAGATTATTTCATTGTTTCTTTATTTTCAGCAGTCTTTGGGAATGTGGTTGGTTTTGCTTTTATTTTTACATGAATGCTTTATTTTTTTCTTCCTATAATCTATCTTAATGAATTAAAATTTTTTTATTCAATTCTGTATTTAAAAATATATAATAAATCTGCAATAAAAAAGATAAAATTATATCTTTTCAGGAATGTGTAATTTCTCATAAAAAAAAAAAACTATAATTTTTTGTATTTACAAGAATATACTGTATATTTGTATATTACCTGAATGCGATATATTTTTCTCTTAGAGCTTATCTCAATGAATTAAAAAAAACATTATTTATTCCTATATTTAAAAATATTACATAAATATTTAAAAAAAACCATAAAATCATTTTTCTGTTGCATATTTGTATTTTACAAGAATGCGGCATTTTTTCTTCTTGTAGCCTGCCTCAATCAATTTTAAGAAAAATATTATTCAATCCTATAGTTAAAAATATTCGTATAAATATACAAATAAAAATATAAAATCATATCTTTTCAGGAATGTATAATTGCTCATAAAAAAAAAATATCATTTTTCTGTTGTATATTTGTATTTTACAAGAATGCGATATTTCTTCCTCATAGAGCCTATATCAATGAATTCGAATATACAATAAAAAGAGATTAAATCATATCTTTACAAGATTGTATAATTTCTCAAAGGAAAAAAAATAAACTTACAACTACTATCACTTTTTTGCTGTATATTTGTATTTTACTTGAATTCTATTAAACTTTAACCACAAAATATTTTTTTGTATTAAAATACATTTTTATTTGCATATTTCTGCCTTAAATCATTTCATCCATAGTTAAATTCTTTTCACAAATAATGAAAAGAAGTAAACTACATTTCAATAATTAAGTTGTACTGATTAAAAAAAAATATTTTTAAATCAAATTAGGCTGGCTCCATTAAAGTTATTTTCTCAATTACAGTAGTGGAAAATTGTCGATAAATATCATTGCAGATATGATATTTGTTTGCATATATTCGCTAACATTATGTATTTATGTCAAAATAAATAAATATATCCAAATAACAATTTTGTAATTTAACTTTTTATAATGAAAAATCCACCAATGCTGGAAATTTCAATTTCATTGAAGAGATGCACTGTCATACAATACCAGACATCGCATTTCTGTTAAATATATACTCTGTCTATAATTTCTGAAAATATTTCGTAGTTAATATTCTAAGAAATTATCCTTCAATATTTTTTAAAATAGAACTTACACTTGGAATAGAACGATACACTTCTAAATATGATATCCGCCAACAATGGACAGTGAACTATAAAATAATAAAATATGATTTTTCGTAGAAACTCCTATAATATTAACTACGAAATATTTTTAGAAGTAGTAATCAGAGTACATATTTAACAGGAATGTGATGTCTGTAATATATGAGGCTAAGGTTTGGTATTATTGACGATGATTAATGTACATACACTATAAATGAGAATTAAGAAATTGAAAATCTTGCATTTCTTTAGTTAAAAAAATTGAATTTTTTCAATTAACCAACAAAAATTTATTTGGTATTATTGACAATGATTAATGTACATATAAATCGAAGTTAAAAAATTGGAAAGCTTATATTTCTTTAGGTAAAAAAAAAAAAAAAAAAAAAAAAAAAAAAAAAAAATTGAATTTTTTTTAGTTAAAAAAAAAAATTTTTTTTCCAGTTTTATTTTCGCTTAGGCGAACTCTATTAAATTGAATCAAGAATTCTTTGATTGATTTAAAGAATTTCGTAAAAAACCGTTTTTTCTTTTTCGCCTCAATAATATAGAAGCAATTGAAAACCACTGATGTATTTCTGCCATTAAAAAAGAAAGAGAAACCAAGTTTACTCATAAATTTTAGAATAAGAATGCTTAAAAGTAATATGTATAATTAATAAGGAAACATAGGTGATCATCTAAAAATAAATTTTATAAAAATAATAAATTCATAAAAAATGAAGCATCGTAATAAATTTTAAACCAACTCTCAATAATTAGTCATGTTTTAATTATGTAAATTTTATTTTTAGAAAAAATAGTTAACAAAAAATTTGATACGTGAATTATGACCTTTAGTACCATTATGCCATTAAGACCATTGAAGGAATTAGATCATTAAGACCATTGAATTAAGACTATTAGTCTGGCCATAAGTATGAGTATTGACCTGATCCCAATTCTTAATTTTCAAGATTTCATATCAAAGTCAATAATGCTTCTAATCCTAAAAAAAAAAGAGAAAATTTTAAAAGTTCTTTAAATAAGTAAAATAGTTTGATTTCATGCAAATACTAAGTAACATATTTATTTTATTGATACCAAAAAAAGTAACGAAATGTTGGAAAGTTAAATTTTAAATGATATATTAACGCTATTGAATAAGAAAAAAATCTTACGATTCTCCACTGCGTAACATATTGAATCCTTCGTTGATTTTTTCCAAGGGCAACTTGTGAGATATTAACTTCTCTAACTGAATCTGTCCGCTCAAAACTTTATCAACTAAACCAGGAATTGCTAATCTAGGTCTGCACCCTGGAATGAAAAAAATATATTGAAATTTTACAATTTAATGCTGTAGAATAATATTTTTGAATACTTTTTCTTTTTTTTTTGTTGTAGAATAATATTTTTGAATACTTTTTCATTTTTTTTGTTGTGAAATAATATTTTTTAATACTTTTTCATTTTTTTTGTTGTAAAATAATATTTTTTAATACTTTTCCATTTTTTGTTGTAGAATATTATTTTTTAATACTTTTCCATTTTTTGTTGTCGAATAATATCTTTTAATACTTTTTCATTTTTTGTTGTAGAATAATATTTTTTAATACTTTTTCATTTTTTTCTTGTTGTAGAATAATATTTTTTTATGTACAGTAGATGCAGTTTTCTAATTTGTCTCTTAGTGTTCATTTCAAACTTCGCTTATTTCTTTAATTTTTGTACTACTTCTTCAGTAATTAAAATATTAAATATGTGTTTCGCCGTAATAGATTTTTTGGCAATTTTTAATTTACATGGTAGTGGCTTCCTTCTTGACACTCATTAAAACACACAGAGTGTGTGAGTTTTTTTATACCATTATCGGTAGTATCTTTAGTTTTAATAAAAGGGGAATCTATGACCATACTGCATATTAACTTTCACATTTGAGATTTATTGCTATTAAAATATTCATTACTCTAATTTCCTTTTTTCTGTTATCGAAATATATATATACTATTGCAATTTTTTTTAACTATTCTTATTTTACTTTCGAACAATTGGATAATTATTCCTTGAAGTAAAACTGTTTTTTGTTTTTCCTTCAAAGCACAATGTGTGAGTTAACATTGTATAATAAATAAAAAATAAATTTATGTTCCTTGATTGTTTTAATACCATGAAATATTTGTTTGAAAACTTGACTTTATTTGTCCTTATGTTTAATTTAAATCTGAAATTTTGTCTTTTTGTTTATTTTTTATTGTATTTTTGAGAAGATGGATAATTATTCCTTGAAGAAAGAAAAGTATTTTTCCTTCAAAGAAAATTGTGTAAGTTAAAATTATATATTAAGTAAAAGTTTTTGTTCCTTGATTGTTTTAATATTAGGAAATTTTTGTTTGAAAACTTAAAAAAAAATTTGTCCTTTTCTCTATTATTTTTTATTCAGTTCTATAAGGAGTTAATCTTTGTTTTTGCTTGTTATGTCTTGTGTACAACTACCTCTAAAATACGTATTGGGACGGTGTTGACTAAAGGGAATGCCTTTTTAGTATATGTATATCCCATTTAATTATGGATTAAGTACATGGGAGGTAATGACTCCAAATTAATTAACATGAAATCTTAATCAAAGTAAGTTATCGTGTCCCAAGTTATTGATTATATATATATATTTTAAATAGGGGCTACACTGCAGACACATAAGAAAACACGTTGCCACTAAAAGACTCCAAATTAATCAATATGAAATCTTAATCAAAGCAAGTCCTCGTGTCACAAGTTATTGACCATACATATTTTTTAAACAGCGGCTACAATGCACACACATAAGAAAGCATGTTGTTACTAAAAGACTCCAAAGTAATCAACATAAAATCTTAATCAAAGCAAATCATTGACCTTACATATATTTTTAAACAGTGGTTACAATGCAGACACATAAGAAAGCGCGTTGTCACTAAAAGACTCCAAATGAATCAACATGAAATCTTAATCAAAGCAAATCATCGTGCCACAAGATATTGACCTTGCATATTTTTTAAATAGTGGCTACAATGCAGACATGTAAGAAAATAAATTGCCACTAAAAGATTCCAAAGTAATCAACATGAAATCTTAATCAAACCAAGTCGTTGACCTTACATATTTTTTAAACAGTGGCTACAGACTGTAAAATAAGGAGATACTACAGATTGTAAACTTAGGAAATACTACAGACTACTAAATTCTACAGACTAAACTTTAACTATAACTAATTAACTAACTATAACTTCTAACTACTAACTAAACAGACTGTCTTAATGTAGACCCATAAGAAAACACGTTGCCACTAAAAGACTCTAAATTAATCAACATGAAATCTTAATCAATGCAAGTCATCGTGTCACAAGTTATTGATCTTGTATATTTTTTAAACAGTGGTTACAATGCAGGCACACAAGAAAACACGTTGCTATTAACTTTTCAATACCAAAGGAAAAAAGATTTACCTCCATAATTTGTTCCAAGCAGCGTCCTGCCCAGAATCAACTCCCAGACACCAGCTCTCATTGTAGCTCCGGTCTCGGACAAACCAATTATGACTGTCTTACCCCAAAATGGATGACACGAAATGAAAGCTTGCTCCTGGAATGGGAATGCATATTAACATGTTGGTTGGTTAAAAAGGTTTTTATTTTTCTGGAACGTTAAGTGAACGATTCGAGGTCTTTAAAAGGGGCAATTTTATCTTCTTTGAAAAGAACAGGAAAATATCAATTTATCATGATGTCTCTACTAATGACCCTTTCTCTTGATGTTGCCTTTTTTGCTAATCTATGATTCTCGGAAAACTTTAAGAACTGTTTTGTAACCATTCCAATGGTTTATGGAACAATTATTCTTTAAATATTAATAACCAGTTGCATATATTTTTATTCTCAATTACATGTCATGCAACTATAAAATTATCTTTTATTACGTTATTTTAAATATTAAGACTGAATTTCAATATAAATTTTTCTTTTATAGTTCATAAAAGAAACATATATCAGAAAAAGTTCCTCTCTGACTACATAGCATCTACGAAACATAAATAAATTTCATGAATGTGACAGTCAGATTTTGATTCTGTATTTTTACATTATCTTTAACTCGATATATTTTGATTATATATTTATACCTATTATTATCTTATCTATTTATATCTGTATGTCTATTAATAAAAATAGTAGAGGTTTAAAGTTTTAACATAAAAGCTTCAGTAGATTAATAATCAAAGGCTTACAGAATTCTCAGTCTATATCGTACAAGATGGCAAAGGATTCAATTGTACCATATTCATAGAATAACTCAACTTTCTTAAAAAATGCTTAAATAAAAATCCAGCTACTGTATTCAGTAAAGCAAGTTAGGTCAGAAATAAAATTGAATACTATTCTGTAAAAGTAATTCTTGAACGAAAACTATAGTGTAATTATAACATATACTTAGACACTACGAGTAAGCATAATTATATAACACTGGACCTGATGACCCAATGATTAATGATCATAAGCTTCGAACTCGAGACCTGGCAGTACCATGGGGGGATTGTAATGTTTCGGAATCCACCTTAAAGCGTAGGTCCTGGTCTAATATGACTATAAAACGTTGGGCTGACAAACCTACCTCGTAAAAAAGGAAAACAACCTCTCATGTTTCGGAATCTGCAAATACGCAGAAGTCTTGGCCAATCATGGGGTTATCGCGTCTTTAAAAAAGATAATTATGTAAATTTTTTTCTTGTAATTTTTAAAATGAGAATACAGATAATAAAAACAGTCGGGCAATAGCTGGATTGTGACCAGTAAGATCAAGAGAATTCATGAAGACTGGTTAAGAACATTAGTTTTAGATTGATTTATCCAAGACTGGATAAAGCCCATGCACTAGAGTGCATACAAAACATACAAATCTTAAACTATGATACATATAGTTTCGTCCCTCCAATTCAAAAAAATGCAACGCCTTTAATATCTCTCGTAAGTATCATTAGATCTTTACAAAAACAGTAACTACTCTAAGGAATTAACATAGTGTGTTAATAAAATTAATGAGCAAGGTTGATTAACAAATTTTTTATAAAGGAAACCGAGATTTTTGCATAATCGATTCAACTTGATGAAATTAATTTGGAAAAAATTGTTTTTTTAGAAATTTTATAAAAAGCTTTGGTGTTATGGAGATTCAAAAATTGACTTTCTCAATGTTAAATGATAAATTGTATATAATGAAAAAAATTTGGGGTTCTAAGTAATATTTTTAAAATAAATTCTGCACCAATGTAGATATAGCATTTTTTTAAAATTTAAAAAAGTAATTTTAATAAAAAATGAGTACATATTTAAAAAAATATTAAATATTTAATTTCGTTATGACAAAAATTTATTTCAAATAATAAAAAATTATGTGGTCGATTTGCTAGTTCCATAGGTCCTCTAGACACAATCTTTTTAAATATTATAAAAGTTGTAATATAGATATTTAAGAAATTATTTAGATATTTAAAGAATTATTAAACGAAGTAGTTTCATTAAATTTATTACTTTAATTAGTAAAATTATTAGTTTTTAAAAAATAATTATTTTCTAAGTAAAAAAAAATGTTATCATTTATTTACGTAAATAATAATTAACAATAGAATATTAAAATAAATATATGCTTATTCATAATTTATGCTTTAAATGCATTTTTAATTAAAAATTAATGAATAGTTTGCATTATTAAAATTATTAGCATATTTAATTTAAATCAAAACTGAGTCAATTTGTATCCTAAAATAAAATCAGTTGAACTTAAATTATAAAGTAATAAAATAATTTTTAAAAATTGTATTTATGAAAGTAAAATGAGTGTTAAACTTGCTCATGTAATATATGTAATGTTTCAATGTATGCGTGTAATTTATTTTTACATGGGACACTTAATATATTAATATGTTTTTAGTTAATATTTCAACCCAGTGTGTACCATAATAGTGCGTACTTTAGCTTGTTAAATATGAACCAGATGCTATAAATACTATGAGACATTTTATTTCATAAATTGTGCAGAAAAAATATAAAGTTTATTGCATGGTAGAGTTGAAAAAAATAATTAATGAAAGTAAACATAAAATTTTGTAAAACAAAACAAACTTTATAAGCATGTAAGATTTTGCAAAAAAAAACCAAACAAACATATTTTGTAAAACATGTAAAACAAAACAAACTTTGTAAAACATGTAAAATTTTGTCGTAATCGGTCACATATACGCATTTGTTACCACAAATGCGTGTATGTGACCGATTACGACAAAATTACTAAGAATGCAAATGAACAAACAACATAATCGTTTTAATTACTCATTGCATTCTCTCTTTCTGCATATAAAGAAAACATAAACGTACGCTTAAGTGTTTTCATAATATTGCGCATGATATGGTAGAAAGAGTCCAACTTGTAGCTCAATGGTAAAGTATATATTAGATTACAGATTTAGATTATTAATGGGATTCAGTTTATAAATTGGTTTAGATTTGATTTAGGTTCAGTTTATTAATAAGGCGCGTTGCAGTCATAACTTTCAGGGCGGAACTTAATGAAGAATATGACAGCATATATAAGCGTTGAAGATCACTAGTCAGGCCGAAAAATTGCTCCATAGAAAATTGCTCCCCAGACCATAACTCATGGTTAGGTGCCGAGTGTCTATGGCACCACACTCAGATAGGTTCCAAAGGCTCATAGGTCTGCTTTTAACCAACGTAACATCACCGCTGATATCAATGTCCTTATGCAACTTTAAATCCACCTTAAATAGTCTATTTTTTTTGTTCTTAATTGCAATAACATTTTTGTCTTTCTTTTATTTCATTCGTTTGTTCATCGCTTTCAAAAAAAGAAAAAAAAATTCCTCAGGCAATATCGTTCAACAAATATCCTTCATAATTATTATTTTTTTTTACCCTTTTTCGTAATTTCTTTTTTTTTCTCCATGTCAAGAATTTTCTCTAATTTTGTTAGTCATGTTTTTTTATATTCAAGCTTTTTTATCCAATTCCTTCAAGCTCACACTCTCCCTATATATATCTTGTTCAAATTTTCAATCGTTAATAAAATACTTTTTATTCATCCACTCAAATTCAAATACATTATTTTTGAACTTGTAGTGGATGACACTTGATGTAAAATTGCATATATCTACCAATAGATGGCGCCAGATAAACTTAAAAATTGAATGAAAATTATTTATAAAGGACTTTCTGCAATAGAATGAAAAAAAAGTAGGAATTGACTTGAAAAAAAAGTAGGAATTGACTTGGAAAAAAAGTAAGAATTGACTTGAAAAAAAAGTAGGAATTGACTTAAAAAAATTTTTTTTTTTATTACTTGTTTCAATGTAAGTCGAGCAGATGATCGCTTCGCAATCAGTTACTCTTGTAAACTATTCAACTTAGTAGCTGATATCAATGTCGAAAGGGATCTCATTTGAGAACACAAAAAATATCCACTCCGGTCTTCAAAGAGTTCTAGCCTGATTTAACTGAAATTGCAGATTGGGGTAATTTTAAGTTAATCGCATAAACGATACGGGGCGTTTGGTTCGGAACTGTCCTTCAAGTGATCGATTTATTATCGTTGATTGTGTTATTTTGATGTCAGCAGAAACCCTAATTTCTGCTATAGATGCAGTACGACGCATTTACAGTCATATGGTATACGCGTCATACTCAGTTAGACTCCAGTCTTCTTGACACAGTATTTTTCCATGACTATTGCTGTTAGCAATCATGCGCAGTAGATATATCATGCCAAGTCTTTTGTAATATCGCGAAAAGAAAATCCAAATTCTCGTAGTTCTTATTACGATAACACGGATCTCTGCTGATTTGACAGATCAATCACAACAAGCATGGAAATCCACAAGCACAAATAAACTGATATAAAGCATACAAACAAACAATATAAAGCACCACAAACTGATATAAAGCACCTATACGACACAATGTATGAACGTTTGATTGCTTGCATTCAAAATCGTGGAGCCCACAGTGGTTATTAATGTAGCACCATTTCACAATTGAAATGGCTGTTCTCGAACGTAATTCAATCTGTGAATTTGAAACTTAAATCAATTAAAGTTACCTAATTTCTACTTGGTGTTGGGATTTCATTTTCCACTAGCGTATATAAATTGAAAAATAATAATAATAATTATTAGTTTGTTTATACTTATACAGATTTTAATTATAATGAATATATTTTGATTTTATTCCAAAATAACAATTTTTAACAGGAGATAATTTAATTTGGAATGATGAGCGTTATTTTGAGCTCATTTGCCCTTAGAACAGCATATCGGTGGCAGATTCAGCATAACTTACGGTGCATCATAGAAGCCCATTACGTTCCACCCACAATCTGCCATTTCAGTTCGGAATGGACATCTTCAATAATAGCTCATGGAGGTTCGTATCCTTTTGCACTTTTCCTTTATCATGAAAAACATTTCTGACCCACTGATTTATCGTTCCTATTGCTCTCTGCAGTTTTCTATTTTGCTTCGTTTCAGTAAGCTCTGTCTGTTCAGAAAGGTATTCCGCTGTCTAGAAGATATCCTCGCTCTTTTGAAATTCATATCATAAAAATTAATATTTGATATTAAATAAAAAAAAATTAAAAAGTTTTTTTTTTTGTAAGTTTTGTTTTGATTGATCTTTTAGAAATTAGAATTTTTTTTTTGATTTTAAATTAGTATACGAAATATATTCAAATCTTTCATTTTTATTTATTCGTATGATTTTTATGTGTAGTTAGTATACATCAATTTTATTCGAAAGTGATATACTATAAAGTTTTTCAATCAAAATTACGAAATTTGAATAAAAAATAATCACCAAGTAAACTTTTTAGAATATCTGTTTTTGCAGATATTATTTTATAACTTACGCAATCAGAGAATAAAATAAAATAATATATCTAAAAACTAAAAAAATGAAAACATTTAATACAAAAAACTATGTTTAAAAATCAAAAAAGTGAAACATTTAATGTCTTTTTTAAATGTTAACATACAAGAACAGCTGAAGTAAATAAAATTACTATACATTAAAAATATGAAAAAAAAAAATATCGTTGATAGGAATACTAATCAAACGCTAAATAACTGATTACATACATTAAAAATTAAAAAATTCGGAAAAAATTAAAAAATTGTTTATTTGTGTAAAATGTTAAATTCAGTTAGTAACTAAAGTCTAATGTGTCTAACTGTCTTTTTTGGTCTAAATGTCAATTTATGTAATATCTTAAAAATATATATAAAATTTACTCAGATTTCTTTCAGAAAATTAAAAATAATTTAAATCATTATTAAAAATAATGATACAACAGGAAAGTGAAATCTTTAAAAATCAATTTCAAACCATAAATTTTAAAAATTCCATTAATTACTAATTACGAATTTTGAATTAATTTTAAAAATTCCATTATTTTTTGGAATATTAATTATATTTATGAAATTTTCCTTTAAAATTAATTTAATTTTCTTTATAAATCTCATTATTTCTGGTTTTGATAAGTCATTAAAAATGATATAAAAATAATAAACAGAAACTTTAAAAAGGCATAAATATTTCTATTTTTATTTCCTGCAACATAGAATTTTTTTTTTTTGTATTGAATTGCAAAGAATAAATAAAAAATTAAATAAGAATTTTTTATTTGATTCAAAAATATTTTTCCTCTGAAAACTTCGTTTAAATTTTATCTCGTTAATGTATTTTCAGATTTTTTAAAACTTTTTTTCTTCTTAAAGATATGATAAATCAACATATACGCTTGTTTAATACCAAATAAAATGCCGACAAACTAGAATTTGTATTTTTATATTATTCAGATATTTAAATATTTAAAAAAAATAATTTTAAACTTTCTTTTTAACTTTTCAAATTTTCTTATCTCTTTAATAAAAAAATTTCTTTTTATCTTTCAAAATAATATAGCATTAAGTTTCGTAGAACAGTTAACAGATGGCAGCACGAGAGAAAGGTGATTTTTAATAGTTATGTTTTAAATCAGGGATGGCCAACTTCCTGCCCTGTCTTCAATATTTTTCGGTCCGTGAGATCTATCACACTTTTACAAAATATATTTATTTTATAATGGACAAAGTAGTGAAAGCCAATGTATTAAAAAATACATTATGTGTGTATCCATATATTCAAAAATTAACTGTCGAAATGATGAGAAAAAATTAACTTTGATTTTAAAATAATATTCTTGTGAATATATGACAGATATTGCTTGTTTTACTCATGAGTTCTTGAGCAAACAAACAAACAAATAAAAAAAAAACACTTTCAAACATAACTGACGCTAAATTGCTAAATGAAACGAGTAAATACCCAAATTGAGATCGATTTGCAAAATGAAAGAGTGGAGAAACAAATATCGCACTAGTAAAAAAAATATTTTTTAATGATTTCATTTTTTTTATTTCGTTTATATTTCATTTTTAGTGTTATATATTTCGTTACAATGTGCGTTTAGTATCATTATTATTATATTATCTTTGTTTACATGTAAGAATAATAGTAAACACAAAATAATAACTCATTATGTTTCAATTCTTCACACCAAAACATTCTCACGCCCTAAATTTAATATGGGGATATATAATTTTATATGCAGCCCACGAAGTTATGATGCATTTACAAAGTGGCCCGCAAGATCATTTGAGTTAGCAACCCCTGTTTTAGGTGATTATTTTATCAATTTTATTTTTATAATTTATTTATAATTTAAATTTTATTTATACGAGATGCTATTTAACAATGAATACCTTTTTAAAAGTTATTTTTTAATGAGAACTTTTTGACTTTAAAATTTTCGAATTCTCAATATCTTAATTTAAGTAATTTTAATTTAAGGGTTTGTTATATTTAAAAATTAAATATAGGACGCGATATGGGTAGTGATTTCAAATTGTAGTGACATAATGTGGATATAGTCGGCGACGGAATTCGTGGTACATTCTGAGCCACTTTGAATTGCTACCGCAATCATATATATATATATATATACATATAGAAATATATGATTGTAGTAGCAGATGACTTCAAGTCGGAAACAATAACAACCTGTTGCATTTCATGAATAAAAATAAATAATGTCTCGTTGGAAACTATAGCTAGGCGCGGGTAACAACAGTGAAAGCAAAAACTTCTATATATCAAAGTGTTTTTCATTTCCAGAAAATTCCTTTAGTTTAATTTATAGTTTAAGATGTGGTTGTATCCGATACAAACTGAGAAATTCGTTAATTTATATTTTATTATGAAAGTTGAAATTTCCACCTTTTCTTACCATTGCAGGAATTGATCCCACTGATACAAAGCAAAAGTCTGGTCCACCATCTGTCATTTCAGCTAGTGTTTCAGGTATATTTACATCTTTGGGATTTAGTACATCAGTGCATCCCAGTTCCTTAGCTAAAGTAAAAAGAGAATAAAATCATCATTGTACAGCAAAAAACTTATAAAACTGAATATAATTTACAAACATCTTTGCATTGTTATTCCAAATAATTTAATTTTTTAATTTATTTCGTTTTAATGGTTGTCTATAACTACAACAATGAGAGATTTTCAGTTGTGAGCCTTTAATTTGAACTAGGGTAGTTCATGTTAGCACAAGCACTGAATAACAATAATCGTAATTTTTTGTAAACTGATTTGTTGCACGTATTAATTATATAAATAAATCAGATAACTTCTTAGATGATTAAGACTTTTATTACCTCATTCTTACAAACCATTATTAAAGACTTTTGTTATACATTAAACATTATTTGTTATGCATAAATTTTTCTTTTGATATTGCACAAAAACTTTGTATATCTTTTTCATGATCATCTAAAAAAATCATATATTTTTGTCTTAGTTAATTTGAAAGTTTTTATTGTTCTCAGATTAATGGAAACCGTTAATTTTGTATTTGCCATTAGTAATTAAAAATTGGTAGACAAATAGTGTTGTTTTATGGCCCACGCAATAAGGAAATAACAGTTTTCAAATCTTATCTTCAGTGATCTATTTTGGGTAAATTATGTAAAAAAGCTGCTATCTTTTGAGCAGCTATGAAAGATCTTTATTACTATTATCTTTTAAGTAGTTGATTAAAGATTTTGTTTCTGCCGTCTTTTGAACAGTTGATTAATGGCAGTCACCATTTCTTAGATGGCATCTTATTTATAAACACCATTTCAATGTTGTAGTATAACTTACATTGTTTTACTGTAAATCTCAACAATCTTAAAAGAAAGGGATGTAAATCAGTATAAATTACCTAAGTTAAACTTGTTGGGATTAAGATCTATACCAATGATCTTGGAGGCTCCACTGTCCCTGCAGGCCATGATGACGCACATGCCAACACCACCCAGACCCCAAACAGCACAACTTGACCCTGGAGTTACCTGGGCATCATTTATAACTGCTCCATATCCAGTAGGAATGCAGCAACCAGCCAAGCATAATATATTAGTGTTGGCTGCAGGATTCACCTAATAAATGGAAGTCACAGTGCTCAGTTAAAAATATTATGTACATATATTTTTATTTTTATTTCATATTTACAGATTACTTTCCTCAATGATCATTTGATGACAGATTATGATATCTATATTGGAAAAATTAGTAGTAATGTAGTCTTTGAGTTAAAAGAGCCAAAAATAAATTTAGACTAGTTTTGTTAATTAAAAGTGATGAATACTTTCTTTAATTTATTTTATTAAAGTTCTAAAAATTGTCTTAAATAACCTTCAAATCTTATCGTCATTTATGCAGAGAAATTATAGATCTCAGATTAATGAAAACCGTTAATTTTGTATTTGCTATTAGTAATTCAGGGTTGGTAGACAAATAATTGTTTTATGGCACAGGCAATGAGAACACATCTGTCTTCAAATCTTATTCAATGATTCAGGCAGCCTGATGGGCAATTGGCTAACACTCTAGCCTTTTGTACCAGAGGCTTCAGATTTGAATCCTGGAGTTTACCATGATGTTTGTTAGTGATTCCAAATCCATGTTAAACTGTAGGTCTAGGTCTAATTACCCAAAGTGTGCAAAAGATGACCATAGAGCAACAAACAAAACAAAAATCAATGATTCAGAGATATCATAGATCTAAGATTAACGGAAGCAGTTAGTTTTATATTTTCCATTAGTAAATCAAGGTTGATAGACGAATAGAGTTGTTTTATGACACACGCAATAAGGAAATATCTGTTTTCCAATCTTATCTTTATTGATTTATAACTTCGAATCTTATCTTAATTATCTTTATTATTTTTGAGATTTTAGATATCAGATTATTGGAAATCGTTAATTATGTATTTGTCATTAGTAATTCAAAGTTGGTAGACAAATAGTGTCGTTTTATGGCACATATAATAAGTTTGATTAAATTGTACCAGTCAATTTAATGTTCATTAATAAAAGATTGAATTAAATTAAACTATTTAGAGGCAAAATTGCATTTATTTAAAATTAGAGAATAAGATAAGATAAGATAAATAAAACATAAAATGCATTTTGTGATGATAAAAGTTTTACAGGAAAAAACATCTAAAAGATAATAATGTTTGAGTTGATGTTTATGAATTTTTGAATATCTAATCTAACATACCCAAAATTTTTATGTTGTTGTATTATTATCATCAATATCAGTAACCTTTTCGCCCCGGCATAAAAAGTTATTTATTGATAATGATTCTCATTCAGAAACAATTTAAACAAATAAGGGATACTGTTTTTAACTATCGAAGAAATAATTATATAAAAAATGCATTTTTTTTCCTCATGTAAAAACGTTGGTTTAATTTGGATATTTAAAAATCAACAGAGAATTCAACTTTTTAAATGATGCTTTTTTTTGGTTATTGTAGAATAACAAAAATGATGAGGTTTTCCACTGAATACAGACATAGCTTTCGTTTTTGGTACTTCAGCACAAAAAAGATGAGGAGATAAGCAAATAAAATAATTAAGTGAAATGGTAAAATATTTAAAGCTTAAAAAAAAACATCTCAAAAATTTCATCTCACCTTGGCCACATTATATTCAGAAGTCACCGTATATTCAGAAAAAGTGCTGATGGTATTCATCTGACTGAGTTCTTTTCCTTTGCATTTGATGCGAGAAGTTCCATCGATTTGCAAATGATTCATCTAGTCAATAAACAGATTGAATGTATTATCATTTTCCCCTTTAACTAAACAAGATTGAATATTTCTTAAAAAAAAATATGAACAAATCAATGATTTTTTTTTCTTCTGATGAATGCTTATCTAATAATTCGTTAGAATGCAAATAACTGTACTCACAAATGGAAACATTCTTCTTTTATAATATTTATATGCGATTAAAATGGATTATCTTAAAAAATATTTTTTGAGATAGGTTAATTATAAAGTTTATTATTTTTATGGCAAGAAAAAAATAAATTATGATGGAAGATGATTTAATTTACTTCAATAACAAATAAACTCTTAAAAAAAGAGCTGTTTCATAAAGAACTGTATATTTATTGTTAGATATCGTATTCCTAGACGATGTAAAGAGACATTATTAAATAATTTAGAAATTGTAGCTATTATTATATTACAAATTAGGGTTAAAATTTGAAATTCTATTGAAAAAAGTAATCACCATAGAGATAATATGAAAGTTTAATATTACCGTTGTTTTTCGACACCGATGAGTTTTCTTGCCTTTGCAGTAATCACATTCTCCACACCAACTCATAAAACACAGCACAACTTTATCACCTAAAAATAAAAATAATTTGTTTCTCCATTTTCCAATAAAAAATAAAATAACCGTAAATGTCAATCAGATTTAAATAAATAAATATGCTTTCATGTAAGAACAGTAGATGGCGACACTATTCAACCACATTGACTTAAAATGCGGGTGAAAAATTAAAAAAAAAAATACATGCAATATATTATTAAATATATGTTGTACTTATAAGTATTATTATATGATTTCAGTTTTTTATTTTTATCATTTTTATAAACTAAATATATACCCAAACCAATTTAGTATTAGTGATAAGACATATATGTTGAGAAAAATTTATTTTTAATTTCTTTTTTACAGGAACTGCCTGGCGGATATTGTGTCGTATTTTTGAGCTAAGGGAACTCGAATCAAAACATGATAAGTAAAGAAGGACTCAAAGCTCTTTCTTATGCGCTGTAGGAGCATAAGAATTGCGTAGAACGTAAAATCCTACTGCTAAGCTCAAGTTGCAAGGGAAAAGGATGGCCTCAAAAATTAGAGTGTACAAAAGGAACCTTTAAACAGAAAATTCTGATAAATCTTCTTGTGTGTGCATTAATTAGTTTTATTTAGATTATTTTTTTTTCTTGTTTCTTGTTAATTGTATCAGAACTAAATGACTCCAATTTTTGTAATTGTTGAAGAGGGAAAGTGGGGGCAAATAATCTTTTACTTCACAAAAATTAAACGACACACAAACGCTTATGGAACGTAAGGTCACGAATTATTAGGTAATATCTATCTGTAAAAAATGAGAAACGCACCATATTATCGTTTGTGGACTTGTATTAATGTTGGCAAGATCTGAAGTCAGAAGGAGAATTGAGGGGTAATGGATGAAATAAGAAAATAAAGGAATGAATGATTATTGTAGACATTTATTGAAACAGAACGATGTTGAGATGCTAACGTATGCATAATGTGCCTATGGTAAGTGAAGTAGGCTACATAAAGTTTACATTGCAACTTATTGAAGTTTCTGTAAAAGGTGTACTTTATTGCGATGTTCCCAAGGGTAGTGGGCCCTTTGATGTCAATGGGTTCACTTGGACTGCGGACTATATACTCACTTTATTAATCTGGATATG
>BPLQ01009578.1:0-10898 GCA_021605075.1 Caerostris darwini | reverse complement strand
TAAAATGAGTATTGAATCTAAAATGATAATGAAATACAAGAAATTGGTTGAATTTTTAGCATTGAATAATCGACATTACTTTCGAATATAATTCTTCAATACTTTTTTTCTTTGAATTTGATTTTTAATTTCGTCAAAAATTACTTGGCTGCTTCTAAATCTTAAATGTAACTATTTTGTTCTAATATGCTCTGCAATATTCTTCACGCTTCAAACTGGCAGCTAATGGCCAGACTGCCGGCGCTCTGATCCTACTCGCACGCAGGCTTCACGTTCCGGACCCTGAAGTTGGCGAGTGGATGGCTGACTGAGAGTGCTTACTGTTAAGCTATAGGTCCAAAGTCTGACACAGCTATAGATCCAAATCTGGTTAGCCTAAAATGTGCACAAAGTTACCTTATTATTCTTCTTGAACTAAGTACATATAATTTTCTCTCGGGGTGAGAGCTGTAGATCAATTAAACTTTCCTCAGCGGAAGCGCAGGTTGCGCTATTACATTCTTACTCGGGTGAGGAGTCTCAAAAGACGCCAAAGGGGTGAAGCTCTTCCCAGTGTAGGAAGAAGCACGGTTACAAATATTCTTCGTAAATTGTGACATATAATATTCTCTTGCTGTGTAGAGATAAAAAAAAAGCTCAAATTTCTGTGGCAATTAATTCTACAATAAACATTTTGTTTGAAAATAAGAATTTTATATTCTGTTAAAAAACAAAACAGTTTTCAAATAAATCTTTTCTTTTTTTTTTTTTCTAAAATAAACCTAACAAATTTTCCTTTTCAATTAATTGTAAAATAGTTTTGAATTTTGAAATTTGAAACACCTACTCCTCCCATTATATATGAATAAAAATAAAAGGATTCTTTTTAGAAAACATAGGAAGTTTCCTTATTACATTTTAGAGTCTCTACAAATATCAAAAGAAAGATAAACTTTGCTGTAAATTGCAACCCAACTTCAAAAAGCAGCGAAAGATATTAGTGAAGTCACTTCTAAGACAGTGAATAACTATAAATATAACCATAAATCTACGGAAATATATTTTCCTGGTGCAAAAGGAAGTAGAAAGAACACCTGATTTATTCCAGACTCTTTTCACCTAATTTTATTTTTCCCCCCTTCCATTTCTTATTCCCATGTTTATACCATTTAACCTTGGGAGACCGGAAGGAAAACAGGAAAAAAAAAGGAACCCTGTGTAAAAAGATAAAAACCCCGGATTAGAACGATTTTTAGGAAACAGGCCGGAAGAAACACAAAATATTACACTCCCCGTCATTTTTTTTTTTTCTTTTTCTTCCACCGTTGCCAAATACAGAGACATAATTTCAAGTCTTAGTTCTGAAACATGGCCACAGCAGCGCGCCCTATCAATGTTAAACATCCTGGCAAGAACCCAGAAAAAAATAATAATAACGGGATAAAAAAAAGAATGTGAACAAAGGGTTTTAGAAAAAAAAAAGAATAAAAAACACAGTAGGAAGTAGAAGGCGGTAAAATATGTTAAATAATAACAGGAAGGGGGTGGAATAAGTAAAAAAAAAATACTTATCGCATTTGAATTTACAATCGGCTGGGCTGCTAATGAGACAGAAAAGAAATACGGGGGAAAAAAAATTTACGAAAAAGGAAATGTTAAACTGGTGTTTTCAGGCCGTTTGCGGATAAAATGCCGATTTAGAACGCCTAAATGCAGATGTAGCACTAAAATGGGCATTCTAACTCTAAAAACAAAATGGCCGACGCGAGGTTGTGTTAGAAATGAAACAAAAACAAATTCTAAAAAAAAAAATGGCACGACCTTTACTAATTGTGACATATTTTCTTTCTGCTTAGTCTGTTTTCTTACATAATTAAGCTTAATATGGTTTTTAACCTTACGTCTTGTAATAAAAGCTAATCACTTGTAATTAAGTAAGTTTTCGCGAATAATTTTTATGGATGGATTCTTTTTAACTAAAGCAGCTCTCTTACGGTGCTGTTGTTGTGAATAGTTAAAATTAAGCTCGTTATAAAAGATACTTTTCACGGTGACCGTAATTTTTTAAGTGTTTGATAAGTAACATTTTTTTTTTCTCTCTCTCTAGGATCAACTCTTAATACGCTAATAAGCTTAAAACCATTTGCATCTTTAAAACTATCGTAAAAGGCTTTGAACCTAGTATGGGTAGAGGATAATCTTTCCTATCTCCTGTTTCTTATTTTTCAGTAATTTTCAAAGTATGAAATAAATATTAATTAAAATGAGTATTGAATCTAAAATGATAATGAAATACAAGAAATTGGTTGAATTTTTAGCATTGAATAATCGACATTACTTTCGAATATAATTCTTCAATACTTTTTTTTTCTTTGAATTTGATTTTAATTTCGTCAAAATTACTTGGCTGCTTCTAAATCTTAAATGTAACTATTTTGTTCTAATATGCTCCAACTAATGCACGCTAAACTGGCAACCTAATAATTTTGCTCTGAATGCTCTGATCTATAGCACCACAGGCTTCACGTTCGGACCCCTGAAGTTGACGTGGATATTTGTTAGTGCTTATGTTAAGCTATAGGTCCAAATCTACAATAAGCTATAGATCCAAATCTGGTTAGCCTAAAATGTGCACAAAGTTACCTTATTATTCTTCTTGAACTAAGTACATATAATTTTCTCTCGGGGTGAGATACTGTAGATCAATTAAACTTTCCTCAGCGGAAGCGCAGGTTGCGCTGTACATTCTTTCGGGTGAGAGTCTCAAAGACGCCAAAGGGTGAAGCTCTTCCCAGTGTGTAGGAAGAAGCACGGTTACAAATATTCTTCGTAAATTGTGACATTATAATATTCTCTTGCTGTATTAGAGATAAAAAAAAAGCTCAAATTTCTGTGGCAATTAATTCTACAATAAACATTTTGTTTGAACATAAGAATTTTTATATTCTGTTAAAAAACAAAACAGTTTTCAAATAAATCTTTTTCTTTTTTTTCTAAAATAAACCTAACAAATTTTTCCTTTTCTTTAATTAATTGTAAAATAGTTTTGAATTTTGAAATTTGAAACACCCCTCCATTTATATATGAATAAAAATAAACGAATCTGGTAGAAAACATAGAGTTTCCTTATTACATTCTGGAGTCTCTACAAATATGAAAAGAAAGTTAAACTTGCTATAAATTGCAACCCATTTCAAAAAGCAGCGAAAGATATTAGTAAAGTCACTTCTAAGACAGTGAATAACTATAAATATAACCATAAATCTACGGAAATATATTTTCCTGGTGCAAAAGGAAGTAGAAAAGAGCACCCGATTTATTCCAAACACTTTTCACCTAATTTTATTTTCCCCCCTTCCATTTCTTATTCCCATGTTTATACCATTTAACCTTGGGAGACCGGAAGGAAAACAGGAAAAAAAAGGAACTCTGTGTAAAAAGATAAAAATCCTGGATTAGACCGGATTTTTAGGAAACAGGCCGGAAAAAACACAAAATATTACACTCCCCGCCATTTTTTTCTTTTTCTTCCACCGTTGCCAAACACAGAGATATAATTTCAAGTCTTAGTTCTGAAACATGGCCACAGCAGCGCGCCCTATCAATGTTAAACATCCTGGCAAGAACCCAGAAAAAAATAATAATAACGGGATAAAAAAAAGAATGTGAACAAAGGGTTTTAGAAAAAAAAAAGAATAAAAAACACAGTAGGAAGTAGAAGGCGGTAAAATATGTTAAATAATAACAGGAAGGGGTGGAATAAGTAAAAAAAAAAATACTTATCGCATTTGAATTTACAATCGACTGGGCTGCTAATGAGACAGAAAAGAAATACGGGGGAGAAGAAATTTACGAATAAGGAAATGTTAAACTGGCGTTTTCAGGCCGTTTGCGGATAAAATGCCGATTTAGAACGCCTAAATGCAGATTTAGCACTAAAATGGGCATTTTAACTCTAAAAACAAAATGGCCGACGCGAGGTTTTGTTAAAAAATGGAACAAAAGAAAAGAATAAAAAAAAATGGCGCCACCTTTACTAATTGTGACATATTTTCTTTCTGCTTTGTCTATTTTCTTACGTAATTAAGCTTAATATGGTTTTTAACCTTACGTCTTGTAACAAAAGCTAATCACTTGTAATTAAGTAAGTTTTCGCGAATAATTTTTATGGATGGATTATTTTTAGCTAAAGTAGCTCTCTTACGGCGTTGTTGTGTATAGTTAAAATTAAGCTCGTTATAAAAGATACTTTTCACGGTGACCGTAATTTTTTAAGTGTTTGATAAGTAACATTTTTTTTTTCTCTCTCTCTAGGATCAACTGTTAATACGCTAATAAATTAGGTGCTTAAAACCATTTGCATCTTTAAAACTATCGTAAAAGGCTTTGAACCTAGTATGGGTAGAGGATAATCTTTCCTATCTCCTGTTTCTTATTTTTCAGTAATTTTCAAAGTATGAAATAAATATTAATTAAAATGAGTATTGAATCTAAAATGATAATGAAATACAAGAAATTGGTTGAATTTTTAGCATTGAATAATCGACATTACTTTCGAATATAATTCTTCAATACTTTTTTTTTCTTTGAATTTGATTTTAATTTCGTCAAAATTACTTGGCTGCTTCTAAATCTTAAATGTAACTATTTTGTTCTAATATGCTCGCAATATTCTTCACGCTAAACTGGCAACCTAATGGCCAATTTGCCGGCGCTCTGATCTATAGCACCACAGGCTTCACGTTCGGACCCTGAAGTTGACGTGGATATTTGTTAGTGCTTATGTTAAGCTATAGGTCCAAATCTACAATAAGCTATAGATCCAAATCTGGTTAGCCTAAAATGTGCACAAAGTTACCTTATTATTCTTCTTGAACTAAGTACATATAATTTTCTCTCGGGGTGAGAGACTGTAGATCAATTAAACTTTCCTCAGCGGAAGCGCAGGTTGCGCTGTACATTCTTTCGGGTGAGAGTCTCAAAGACGCCAAAGGGTGAAGCTCTTCCCAGTGTGTAGGAAGAAGCACGGTTACAAATATTCTTCGTAAATTGTGACATTATAATATTCTCTTGCTGTATTAGAGATAAAAAAAAGCTCAAATTTCTGTGGCAATTAATTCTACAATAAACATTTTGTTTGAAAATAAGAATTTTTATATTCTGTTAAAAAACAAAACAGTTTTCAAATAAATCTTTTTCTTTTTTTTCTAAAATAAACCTAACAAATTTTTCCTTTTCTTTAAATAATTGTAAAATAGTTTTGAATTTTGCAATTTGAAACACCCCTCCATTTATATATGAATAAAAATAAACGAATCTGGTAGAAAACATAGAGTTTCCTTATTACATTCTGGAGTCTCTACAAATATCAAAAGAAAGATAAACTTGCTATAAATTGCAACCCATTTCAAAAGCAGCGAAAGATAGCAGTAAAGTCACTTCTAAGACAGTGAATAACTATAAATATAACCATAAATCTACGGAAATATATTTTCCTGGTGCAAAAGGAAGTAGAAAAGAGCACCCGATTTATTCCAAACGCTTTTCACCTAATTTTATTTTCCCCCCTTCCATTTCTTATTCCCATGTTTATACCATTTAACCTTGGGAGACCGGAAGGAAAACAGGAAAAAAAAGGAACCCTGTGTAAAAAGATAAAAACCCCGGATTAGAACGATTTTTAGGAAACAGGCCGGAAAAAACACCGAAATATTACACTCCCCGCCATTTTTTTCTTTTTCTTCCACCGTTGCCAAATACAGAGATATAATTTCAAGTCTTAGTTCTGAAACATGGCCACAGCAGCGCGCCCTATCAATGTTAAACATCCTGGCAAGAGCCCAGAAAAAAATAATAAAAACGGGATAAAAAATAAAGAATGTGAACAAAGGGTTTTAGAAATAAATAAATAAAAAACACAGTAGGAAGTAGAAGGCGGTAAAATATGTTAAATAATAACAGGAAGGGGTGGAATAAGTAAAAAAAAAAAATACTTATCGCATTTGAATTTACAATCGACTGGGCTGCTAATGAGACAGAAAAGAAATACGGGGGAGAAGAAATTTACGAATAAGGAAATGTTAAACTGGCGTTTTCAGGCCGTTTGCGGATAAAATGCCGATTTAGAACGCCTAAATGCAGATTTAGCACTAAAATGGGCATTTTAACTCTAAAAACAAAATGGCCGACGCGAGGTTTTGTTAAAAAATGGAACAAAAGAAAAGAATAAAAAAAAATGGCGCCACCTTTACTAATTGTGACATATTTTCTTTCTGCTTTGTCTATTTTCTTACGTAATTAAGCTTAATATGGTTTTTAACCTTACGTCTTGTAACAAAAGCTAATCACTTGTAATTAAGTAAGTTTTCGCGAATAATTTTTATGGATGGATTATTTTTAGCTAAAGTAGCTCTCTTACGGCGTTGTTGTGTATAGTTAAAATTAAGCTCGTTATAAAAGATACTTTTCACGGTGACCGTAATTTTTTAAGTGTTTGATAAGTAAAATTTTTTTTTATCTCTAGAATAAACTCTGAATACGCTAATAAATTAGGTGCTTAAAATAATTTGCATCTTAAAACCATCGTAAAAACTTTGAACCTAGTATGGGCAGATGATAATCTTTTCCATCTCAAGTTTCTTATTTTTCAGTAATTTTCAATGCAGGAAATAAATATTAATTAAAAAATGTATTGCATCTAAAGTGATAGATTAAGTTAATTAATGAAGCTTACATGAAAGTGGCTGAATATTTAGCATTAAATAAGCGACATTATTTTCACATTTCATTTTTTTTTTCCATCACAGGATGCCACTTCTAAACTGAAACCCTGATACACAGCTACGCGTAGGATGCACTAAATATACTTCCTCTCCGAATGAGAGTGTCAACTAATACACTGCGTTCAGTGTAATATATCCTCTAGGGGTGAGAGACTGTAGATCAATTAAACATTTCTCAGTCGGAGCAAAGGTTGCGCTGTGCTTCCTCTCGCGTAAGAGTCTGGAGGCCAACTGATCATATCTCCTGAAAGCCAAAGGCTGGGAGGGTGCGCTCTTGCCAGTGTTTAAGAGGAAGCTCGGCTACAAATGTTATTTGTAAATTGTAACATTCTAAATATTATCATGCATGTATGAAAGAAAAAAATCTACAAATATCTGTGACAATGGGATTCTACAATAAACATACTCTTTGAGTATAAGCATTTTTCTATTTCTGATAAAATGCTCTCAGTTTTAAATATAAATTTTTGTAAAGTTCATTTTTTTTTAATTAAACTTCAGGCTTCAGGTTCGAATACTGGCGGTGGAACGGATATTTGTTAGTGGTCTGAATCCACTTTAAACTGTAGGACATCTACACTTAACCCTCTTGTGCGTAAGATGGTCGTAAAGCAACAAACCAAACCAAACCAGTTTCTAAAATAAACCTCACAAATTTTTCCTTTCCTTTAAAAAACAGTAAAATAGTTTTGAATTTTCAAATTTGAAACACCCTTTCCCCCTCCCCCATATATATGTACAAAAATAAACGATTCTGTTAGAAAACATAGAGTTTCCCTATTACATTTTTAAGTCTCTACAAATATCGAAAGAAAGATAAATTGCTATAAATTGCAACCAACTTCAAAAAGTAGCGAAAGATAACAGTAAAGTCACTTCTAAGACAGTGAATAACTATAAAATAACCATAAATCTGCGGAAATATATTTTCCTGGTGCAAAAGAAAGTAGAAAAGAGCACCCGATTTATTCCAAACACTTTTCACCTAATTTTATTTTTCCCCTTCCATTCCTTATTCCCATGTTTATACCATTTAACCTTGGGAGACCGGAAGGAAAAAAAAGGAACCCTGTGTAAAAAGATAAAAATCCCGGATTAGACCGGATTTTTAGGAAACAGGCCGGAAAAAACACAAAATATTACGCTCCCCGCCATTTTTTTTTTCTTCTTTTTCTTCCACCGTTGCCAAACACAGAGATATAATTTGAAGTCTTAGTTCTGAAACATGGCCACAGCAGCGCGCCCTATCAATGTTAAACATCCTGGCAAGAACCCAGAAAAAAATAATAAAAACGGGATAAAAAATAAAGAATGTGAACAAAGGGTTTTAGAAATAAATAAATAAAAAACACAGTAGGAAGTAGAAGGCGGTAAAATATGTTAAATAATAACAGGAAGGGGTGGAATAAGTAAAAAAAAAAAAAAATACTTATCGCATTTGAATTTACAATCGGCTGGGCTGCTAATGAGACAGAAAAGAAATACGGGGAGAAGAAATTTACGAAAAAGAAAATGTTAAACTGGCGTTTTCAGGCCGTTTGCGGATAAAATGCCGATTTAGAACGCCTAAATGCAGATGTAGCACTAAAATGGGCATCCTCACTCTAAAAACAAAATGGGTTTTGCTATGTTTTGTTAGAAATGGAAAAAAAAAAAGGGTAAAAAAATGGCACAACCTTTACTAATTGTGACATATTTTCTGTCTGCTTCGTCTGTTTTCTTACATAATTAAGCTTAATATGGTTTTTAACCTTACGTCTTGTAATAAAAGCTAATCACTTGTAATTAAGTAAGTTTTCGCGAATAATTTTTATGGACGGATTCTTTTTAGCTAAAGCAGCTCTCTTACGGTGCTGTTGTTGTGAACAGTTAAAATTAAGCTCGTTATAAAAGATACCTTTCACGGTCACCGTAATTTTTTAAGTACTTGATAAGTAATGTTTTTTTTTTTACTATCTAGGATTAACTCTTACTACGCTAATAAATTAGGAGCTGAAAACAATTTGCATCTTTAAAAATTTCATAAAAGCTTTGAACCTAGTATGCCAGATGGTAATCTTTTCTATCTCATGTTTCTTATTTTTCAGTAATTTATAAAATATGAAATAAATGTTAATTAAAATAAGTATTGCATCTAAAGTGATAGATTGAGTTAATTAATGAAACTAACATGAAATAGGCTAAATTTTTAATATTAAATAAACGATATTATTTTTACATATAATTCTTCAAAATTTTTTTACTTTCATTGAATTTAATTTTGTTATTTTGATTCAAAGTTACATGACTGTGTTTAAATCTTTCGAATTCAGAAATGTAACTGTTTTGTTCTAGTATGGTTACAGTATACTTCAGGCTAAACGTTCACTTGAACTTACACTGCGTAAAAAAAGTAGAAGGACAGTGTTTTTTTGCCAATTAATATCTCTTATTTTCTCCTAACTACCAGATATTTATGCAGATTTAGTTTAATGACCCTTTTTTTCATTTTAGGCAAAAATTAAACATCTACTACTAATATTAATAATAAAATTAGTAGATATAATTTCCGGTGCGTAAAAAAAGTAGAAGGACACTTGCTAATATATTTAATTTAGTGAGTTGTTCTTTAGTTAAATAGTGATTTCGTACTTTGTTTTATCCTTTTCGGTCAAAAAAATCTAATTTGTTTAAAAGTTACGCTGTTTCTCCGTTATCAGAAAGGCCTAAAGGAATACCTTTGAACGATTTTCAAAAAGGCCAAATTTCCGCATGTCAAAATGATGGTAAAAGTGTCAGAGAGTTTGCTCGATTGTTGCAGGTGAGCCCCAATACAGTTTCAAACTTTATCAGAAATCCTTATAAAAATGGAAAGAAAAAGAAGACTGGTAGACCGAAAAAGTTAACACCACCTGATGAATGAAAACTTGTTCGTGTGCTTAAGAAGAACAAAGGAAGTGTTTCAAAGGCAAGAAATCAAGCAGGACGTAATCATGTGACGAAACAAAGAAGTTTACAACTATATTAAAAGATCTAAAATTCATTTTCAAAAAACTGAAACATCATCTAAGTGGACACAAGCTCACATTGATAACCGTTTAGTGTGGGCTAAGGAGCACATGTCCTGGACTACAGAATGGACTTCTGTGATATTTTCCGATGAAAAGAAATTTAACTTAGACGGTCCAGACGAATATCAGCACTACTGTCATTGTCTGGGGGAATGAAGACGAATACTATTAAACACGACAAATGGGAGGAGAGAGTTTAATGGTTTGGTTGGCTGTTGGATAAGGAGGAAGGACAAGTCTGGCTTTCTTAAATGGTAGGCAAAAACATACAGACTACATTCAAGTGCTGAATTCCGAGCTTCTTCCTTATGGCTCTGACTTGGGGGTGAAGAGTGGAAGTTTCAGCAAGACAGAAGCTTCCATTCACACCGTGACTGGAGTCAAAAATTGGTTCCTAACAAATAATGTGGATGTTTTTACCATGGCCAGCCAAAAGTCCTGACCTTAATATAGTGGAAAACATCTGGGCAATGCTAGTTCATCGAGTTTATGCTGATGGAAGGCAATTTGATTCACTAACTCAGCTTCGAGAAGCATTGAATGACTCGTGGGACAATTTTTGTCAAACAGAAGTTCAATCTCTATAAAATTCACTTCCAAACAGAATATTTGAAGTTATAAAGGCCAATGGGAAGATCATTCCGTATTAAAATCCTATTTTTTCATTCATTATAATGCTGTCCTTCTACTTACAAAAGTTTCAAAAGAGAAACTATTTTTTTAAGTTGCCATTAATATTTTTTTGTTTGAATATCATAATTCTGATGTTAAAATTGTATTTTTAAAAATATTTGTAAAAATGTTTCTAATAAAATATTTTAGTAAAATAAAATATTTTTCGGTTATTGTTACAAAAATCAAGCGTCCTTCTACTTTTTTTACGCAGTGTACATGTAGTGTAAAAGGAAATGAGGAAAACCAATAAAACAGTTCGGCGGTGGCATGGATGTTTGTTAGTGGTTCGGAATCCACGTTAAGCTGTAAGTCTCAGTCTAATTAGTTCAAAAGTGTATACAAAATGACCGTAGAGTGAAAAACCAAACCAAGCCAGTTTCTAAAAATGAACCACAATTTTGTCCTTTTCTTT